>JABCRI010000242.1:0-60831 GCA_015143295.1 Tetracentron sinense | reverse complement strand
AGGATATGTGTCACGCGATCAGCTTACAGCTGAGGTGACTGCAAACGTCCTTCAGCGAGCTGACTGCACTGTCCTTTCCTCTTTACCTATCGTTTTTCATTCCAACGACTCATCGCCACTGACGGAAGTTCAAAATACTGTGGAGAGTAAAAGTCTAGATGGGGTACCGCTTTAGAGTAGGTCCTTTCAAGTCCATTACCAGCGTCTGCCGCTTCCAATTCAATTCCCATATCTCAGAGCGCGAACCTATATAACCCACAACACAACTATTACTATGATACCAATTGAATAGCTTGGAAGTTCGAAATACTCGCCCGAACCTCATTGTCTGATAATCGACATGAGGATCATTGCCCTTTAGCCTCTCAACCACTGGCATCATTGTCCATAGAGAGTGAAGGCCGTCTGGTAGAACCAGAGTCCTTGGAGATTCATGCCATGCGCTCTATCACAAGTCCCAGTTGAAGCTTGTTTGGTTAGCGGGCACCCGAACAATTGAATATAACTCAGAGTTCCTCTAAGGGGACGAGGATTTGTGGTAGTACCCCCAAGCTCCTTTATGGGGTGGCTGAATTAGAACGAAAAGATCTCTGCAAACATAATTCTGTGCTGCGATCAAGCATCGATCTCCTTCTGGCAAGTGGTCCGAACTACAAGACCAAAGAAAGAGAATGTTCATAAAGCCCTTGTTATTTATGGTGATATGACAAAAAGCTATAGCGTAACAGTTATCCACAATAATTTATTCTAAAGTTATCAGTGTCACCTTTGTTTCTTTTAAGTGTGGGGTGTTGGTGGATATTCGATGACCCTAGTTTATGACTTAGCTCTGTAACTATATTTTCATGGGATCCCCAGCTGTTGTCCTAGAAAGTGCCATTGAACAGAGGAATTGCTAGCTTTCTACACGCACCACTCGGTTCGTTCTCTAGTGTGATTGTGTAGACTGTAGCCATAATTTTGTATTTCGTTTGGTAGCATCCGCAAAGGGCCACAACGTAATACAAACAATATTTTGCCCCCCAAAACCAAACACAGGGGAAATCGGACATTCACCAAGAATGCCATTACCCACTGGAATTTGTTCCTCATATGATGAACCAGGGCCTCCACATTCCCCGTACTAAATAGGCTGGCATCCCTCGTCCCCTCATTATTAGTCCTTCCTAAGACGCAACTGTTGTCTCAAATGTCAACTACTACCTGTTTTTTTTTTTTTATAATGTAGGCTTCCTTCTTTTTGTGGAACTTTTAAAAGTCTAGAACGTTTCATTGTCTCAGCCTAATTACTACTTACTTTTAGAACTATCATTATTCCCTAGAGTTGGCAAACAGTGGCTACAAAATATGAATTTAAGTTCCACCACAGAATTTGTTTTTAGTTTCCATGTATGTTAAACTTCTATTATATTTGAACCTCTACTAATCAGAGAATACCACGGTAAAAAATGTTAGAAATCTTTCCCCTCCCCTCCCTTTCATCATACGCTTGCTTTCTTGTCCAAACGATTAATGTTTCCGACGTTGTAATGTTTTCACCAAGAACGGAACCTAAAGTACAACTAATCCCCGTGTTATAGCTATTCTTGCGTCTATGATGTTTGGAGTAAATGGGCACTCCTCTTATTTAATTTGTTCGAGTGGAGGAATCCGTAGTGGAGTAATGGGTTTGGCTATCAACATCCCCTTAATTTATTGTTTCAGTGAGAAAAAAAAAATACCCCTGATAACAACTCTGAGAAAATTGTAGTGCAGAAATGTCTGTGCCTCTAGTCCCACCCCTGATTTATACGGACATTCCTGGTGGGGTGGGCCTTGCGGCCCTCGTCATACACCCGTGGATTATTCCTCACCGAAGGTTGGGATCCGCTCTTATTAGCCAAACAAAGGAAAAGACCTGGTTCACTTCATTGGTAGTTTTAATAAGCCCCCTCAGTACAGAGGTAAATATAGGTCGAACTGTCCCCTACCACCTGGGGTACAAAGCCAGAGGACATCAAAATACTTATGAAATACTGCTTGGTTTTAGAATTTTATTTCCTCCGGACCCCGGCCAAGATCATTGAACATCCAGCGAACAAAAGCTCCAATTGAAGGTAATTTGTCTGTGAAACTCAATTGGTTCGGGTCGATCTAAAGGTCAGATATTCAACACCTTCCCCCGGGCATACCCGCATTAACGTTGTTTGTAGTGATTGCGTGCATCCGAAGTGAGTAGTACTTCTTTGGCCGGATTGGGAGTCTGGTGATACCCTCCGTTCCCAAGATCCTTGTCAGGGTTTGGAGTCTTGCAACAACCTCCATGACCCCCCAAAAAAAGCAAAATTGTCTGTGTCATCGAGATTTTCAGGTTTCGAGTGAAGCGCCAAAGATCAAAGTTGTGTTTGGTTATAATACAACACATGGATTACCAGGGGCGGCAATGCAAATTGGACAAAAGAAAAAAATAAGTATTTGCCATGATTTCAGGATTTCATATAGAGTGGTGCCCTCCATTGAATTAACAATTAAAAATTGATAGCTCTGTGAGATTCAAACTGGGCTAGGAAATGCAGAAAAAGGTTCTGATTGTGATTTCCAACACAATCATATCCATAACTTATTACCTAAAGGTGAAAATTGATAGAAGAAACAAGCGAGACTCATCACCTGTTTTTCCTCGAGGCAGAGCAAACACACAAACGCCGAACATGCCGAACATCCCAAGTGCTCGAATTCATTTCTGTGATATGGTTCACGACCCCCCCAAAAAAAAAAGTTTTTTTTTTTTTCTTTTAACTAGGAACTTGAGATGGGTAAGTCGAGACCGCGATACACCTGCAATGTAAGCTCCGATCGCATCAATCAAGCTCAAGTACTTGATCCCCCGTCGAACCAGGAATAGGGTTCCAAAACCCTAACCCGAAACGATTTAGGGTTTGGAAACGTACCTCACCCAGAGCTCCATATTGTGCCAAACCCCCAAAGAGAACAAGGTCCCGCGAAGAACCATGCCCTTTAAGGATCCCATCTTTCTTCTAAGACTTCCTTTTTCTGGTATCGAAGATTTAGAAGAAACTTTGTTTTCTCGTGCTAAGTCAATCTTTTCCTGTCACAAAGAGTTTAACAGAAAATCGGTGAAAGATGGGTTGTAATTTTATTTGAAAAACGCAAAGATTTTGGAAAATTCTCATCGCTGTTATGGTCAAAATCGAGAGTGGCCTTCTGTTTTTCTTTTCCAGAAATTCTTCCCACTGGCCCCCGTAAAAGAAAATAGTGATTGAACAGAATAAAGAAAAAAGTTGGAAGAGACCGTTGCAATCTGAAGGAAACGATTTTAGAGAGAGAGAGATAGACACGAAGACAGAGATGTATAAAGGAACAAACACAGATCTAGATCTCTCCATCTCCAGATCTAAATCAAAAAAAATATAACAAAAATAAAGTAAAACAATCTCGGAAGGAATATAGATCGATGGACGTACCTAGAACAAATGATGATTCAGAAGCATAAGCATAAGCAAGAAGCAACTAAGCAGAAGCGTTGACTAGGTAAATGATTCCAATCCGAAAAGCTCTTAATTTCTCAAAAGCAAATCAGAAATAGAAAAAATTGAGAACGATAAGAGAGCTGAAAACTGAGAATCACGGCACTAGATATCATATCCGACCTCCTCCTTTCCTCTGCTTCCCCTCAACATCACATAAAAGCAGACGGTATTGTAAAAAAGTAAAAACGCCTATTGAAAACAAAAATTGCCTCATATTTAAGGCCAAACGGACCCGGAGTCCTCTCATAACTAACCCCTGATGGCCTGATCTCATTCGACCACGCACCCCCCTTATACCACTCATCAACTGAGGTTTAAATTATTGACACTAAGAATAGAGAATGGTAACCATGGTTAATAGGGGTGAAAGGGACACATGTTGACCTAGATGGAGCAATGAACTCTCCCTAATGTCAAATCGTGATTGGATCTCGTTTGTCAAACACATAGTTGTACAAGAGCGACGGCACTTGCAAATGTAGGATTAATGATAGACCAAAGAGCCATCGTCCCCTTGTCGCCCAGGAGGGACTTTTCCTCCTCCTCTCACATACCTTCAACTCCCATTACTCCGGTTAGTTGGATTTTGACCCTTTAATTAATTATTTTTTTTTTTTTTCTAAAACAAGGGTAGATTGGTGAATCCAAGGTGGATGAATCTTAACTTCAGTTAATGGGTTAGAAGAGGATACAAGCAAGAAAATGGGAGTCGGAGACGCTCCTACTCTGTCACCGGCCGGGAGCTGGATTTTCCACTTGGGTAATCAGACGCTTGTAGAAAGCACATGCACCTCATACGATTGACGTGGCTTTTTTTTCTTATCCTTCTCTTTTGAAAAAGTTTGGTGGGGGGGGTCAACATGTTGGAGGCTTTGGACAAGACGGCAACGACGGTTCGGTTCTTTGCACCAAATCACCAATGCCGCATTATTGGTGGACATTAATTCGCACCCTTCCTAGTGGACCACTTTAAGAAGGTTAAATTATACTGTAGACGTCCCCCTGAGTTTTGGGATATTTTCACAAACTCCCCTTCTAAATAACACTACCTTCCCTGGGTTATGTCAAGTTAATACCGTTACTCTTTTGTCACGCCCTAAAATACCTCTTAGAAGTTAGCTATTTGGGTGACGTTATTAAACCTTAAATCGACCTGCAAAGAATACAGCATGACGAATTGATCCGAAAAATTTCCTTAAAATAAATTACTTCCAAGTGTCATGTGAACACAAACTGATAAAATACAATAATCACAATGGGTACAAATACTGAGGTTACCAACTCAAGCCCACATGAAAATCCCCTTAGAGTAAATCGCAAAATACTGTCTCTCATCCTCAACCCAACTGTAGGCTTCACAGGCCAACCATAGCATCTAAGCTAACAATCCAGTAACCTCCTACTCTCTCCTGAGCTGCTTCGATCCAAGGGACCACTGTACCTACCGACATAAAAGTACGGTTGAATATGGAATACTCAGTGAGTATAAGCTACTAGCTAACAATAGTAATAACGATAACATAACATGCGTAATACCATTCATCATCACATTTATATAATCAGAGTGCAGAAGCTAAATGAAATAACAAAGTAAAATCTTGAACATCTTAGATTTAATCGTGTTTTACATTCATGCTTTAACCTAATATGTTTTCTATTACATCGTGAGTTCCTTATATTTCCATGCATCTTGTGACTACTTTATACATCTTATAAGATTATTCTTGTCTTGTGAGAATCATGCATGTCTTCTTGTTTACGTGCTTATCTTGTTTAACTAGTACCCCGAACTATGAAATGGACGACATACTAGGTTCTTGTTATTCTTGCTTGACTATGCCGGGATTATAATGGAACAGAACTACATTAGCCTCATATCTTGTTTAACTAGTACCCGAACTATGACTTGACGGTCATACTAGCTCTTGCCATACATTGCTAATTGCCCGGACTATAATGGAACAGAACACATTAGCATCTTGCTTACTAATGCCCGGATTATGATTGAATGAAACACATTAGTATCCTTGTCTTGACTTGACTAGTACCCGAACTATGGTGGAACGGAACACACTAGTTATTCTTGCTTACTATGCCTGGACTATGATTAAACGGAACACATTAGCATATTAATTTTCTTGCTTGCTTGTCTTATTTTCTTGTGAGCTAGGTATGACATATCCTAGGATATGCCCTACCCTTGACATTCATGTTTGTTTCACTTGTGAGCTAGGTATGACATATCCTAGGATATGCCCTACCCTTGACATTCATGCTTGTTCACAATTTACTTTCTTGTTCTTGGCGTTTCTTTCCATATTCTTATACATAAAAAGTTTGGTTCATGCATGCGTGCTTGGTGTGTGTGGCATTCGTGACAATCATACATCATAGATGGTTCAAGGTACACATATGGCATTTCAATTCTTTTCATGATCCATGTTGGAAGTTAACACAAGCATATAGGGCAATTGATCTAAAATTATCATTTCTAAGAAAACTACATAAACTTGCTTTAATAATTTTCTTTAAATTCCTTGAATTCTCATTCATGCATTATGTCGAACACTTAACATGCAACGTTTCTTTAACCTTTATTCATATCTCCTTAGTCTTGGTTTTCAAGGTTATTCATGCTTTTTATCAAGCAAGTGGTGTGCAACATTCTTATATTTATTTATTTCACATTTTTTCATTCAACCATTCCATCAAACACATGGGTGTGTTCTTTATGTGTACTATGCCCTTCCACCATTTTCATCACACATCATCCATCACAACACATGGCATCCATCGCCTCAATTATACATTCACACTCCATAATTTCTTCTTTATCTTGTTTAATTTAGGATTTAATAAGCAAATCAAGAAAAGAACAAACTAAAGAAATCCACAAGCATTTTTTAAAATAAACCTAGGTTATTACTAAAGTAGTTAGTAGGGTATACTAACCTTGAGATCAAAGCTTGATCTTTGAAGAAAACCCTTGATTGAGCTCTCAACTCAATAGAGGTGATCCCTCTTGAAGAAATGCTTCAAACTTGAAATGGAGAAAGATCCTTGCTTGAAAAAGGAGATTTAAGGCTTCAAGAAAGAAATCCAGCTTGAGAAAGGGATCCAAGCTCCACCTTGATCATGCAGACCAACTATAGTTTCTCCCATTTTCTTTCTTCTCCAAAATCCCCAAACTTGAGCTTGAGGTTTATGAGGACTCAAACCCACGAATTTGGGTTTATATAGAAAAGGGGTGGTCAAAAAAGACCATTTATCCTTAAAATTTCGGCAAACAACCGAACTGGGCAAAAATTCACATGACCGGTCGACCGGTAGTGACCTTCGGTCGACTGGTCAAAAATGACCTCTCTGGAAAAATAACTCATACAAAATTTTGCTTGACCGGTCAACCGGTAACGGCATTCGGTCAACCGGTAGCAAATTCAGTCGACCGGATCCTTGTGTTTTTGCCCATTTTTCTGTTTTTCTCATTTTTTCCCGCACTTCGGTATTTCGGGCCATAACTTTTTACTCGTTCATCGGATTTTGATGATTCAACTTGCGATGGATTCGTCTTTTGAAGTAGAACATTTCTAATATTTTATAATTTTTCAATTCTTCTTTATTTATTAATTGGACTACGTGAAAAGTCAATTGGCTATGGGAATGCTATTCATTAGGTACGAAAAGTTCCAGGGTGCTACACTCTTTTACCCCATTACTTGAGGAAACACGTCTTTACGGTTAAGGGTGCCACAAGCCGAGCTAGCTCGATGACTTGACTCGGTTATGCTCCCAAGCTCGACACATGTTAATTTTTACTTCGCTTACGTAACGTATAAATTCTTGATTTTAGGGAAAAAAATATAAAAATATAACTGTAGTTAAATCTTAACTACTAACTGCAGTTAAGATTCACTCACCCCTAGGATTCATCCAATGGTTTTAGGTAGGAAAATATATATATATATATGACATTAGGTTAATTATGCTTAACCACATTAAAGGGTATCTATAAGCCGTCATGTGTCCCTTTTCATACCCACTAACTATGGTTAAGATTCACGCACCCCTAGAGTTCATCTATCCAACTTGTTTTTAGAAGAAAAAAAAAATACCTTACGTTGATACTATTAACCTTAGTTTGGAAAGGAATACCCGTGGATCCCATTTTATAACAAAATGGTCGATCCTCATTGGTCCACGCCTCAATTTTTTAACTCACCTACTATGGTTAAGATTCACCTCACCCCTAGGGTTAAGCACTCCAACCATGGTTTTAAAAAAAAAACAAAAACCAAAATATTAATTTTAATTTGTTAAGCTTAACTAGGGATGTTAAAAGGGACACAAGGACACGGGTATAAGATATGAAACGGACCATGGGTTTGCAAAGCCACAACTCTTTTGGAAATATATACTACTTTAATTATATACTTACCAAATCCAATTATCATTTATTTTAGTAAATTAACTGACTTGTCTTTAAGAAGGAAATTTAGACATTTTAAAATATTTAAATGATGACATCATCAAATTTCATCCATGTACGTATCGGCCAACTAACGGAAGGAAGTATGTGTTACTGACAACTAAAGTTGAGGAGAGGGTAGTGTAATTTCATAAACTAGAGGGGAGGTTTGTGAGATTTCATTTACCCTTTTAAAAACAAAAATGCATGCAGTCTCCATTATGGTTTTCATTGGTCCACACCCTACTTTTAAACACTCATAATTGTGGTTATGATTTACTCATCCTTAGGATTAAGCAATCCATTTTAGAAGAAGAAAAAAATTAACTTTAATTAGTCAAGCTTAACGAAGGTTTTTTTTTTGGTTAGGGTAAAAGGGGTGTTAAAAGGGACATGGAGTAAGATAAGCGGACCCCAAGGTTTGCTAACCACTGCTCTTTTGAAAACATACTTTTTCGGCGGGGAGGGGGAGGGGGAGTGGAAGCGAGATCGAATCACAGTTGAGTTCAATTGCACCCACAAGTCAACACATGTCCTTTTTAACCCCTATTAACTATAGTTAAGATTCACTAATAGTTAGGGTTCAATAATCTAACCTTAGTTTTTATACGATAAAAATTAGCATTAAGGCTCCGTTCTGTTTTGGAACTTTTAAAGTCTAGAACTTCCATTGTTTCATGCCTAATTTTACTTAATATCTAAAACTATATTATTTCATAGAGTGTAAAAGTTATATACATATGGAAAGTTCTATGGATGTAGAACTTCTAATTAATTTTAACTTTATAAATATGAGATACCATTGTGTAAAAGGGTTAGAAACTCTCTCCCCTCTCATCTTAGACTCTTGCCTAGTATTCCAAAATATTAGTGTTTCAGAATTTTAAATGTTCCACCAAAAGAATGGAGAATTAAGGGTTAAAAAAAAAATTAAACAGGATTTTTTTTAAAAATTAATATTTTTTTCTAATTCGATCTTGGTGGAAGCTGGGGTTAGGCAAGCCCATATAGGTGCATCCCGTAACATCCTCCAGAACTGTAACGACCCCAAAACCCCATCTTGACCATAACAGGACTTTGGGTCCGCTACATTATTTATCCTTGCTTGACTTCATTAGCAACAAGGTAAAACTAAAAGATAATTCTCCTGAAATAGCAACCATAAAATTCTTTTGATATATATATAAATCAAACCATCTTGCACAACTGAAATCTGACCCACATAACCCACCATGATCAGATAGCATAAAGTCACCAAATAAAAGTAAATAGTCTAAGCAACATCTTAAAATAACATAAGTCTACTACTCAGGAAGTAAACTACAACCTACTAGTAGGGATAGCTATCAAAATCTCTAGTTCCCTCTTATGGATGCTCACCTACTTCTCCTTCTTCAAAGTACTGCTCCTCAACCCAAGGCTCCGCCGTATGCTCTTGCACTGAATCTGACGACAATAACAAGTCGACTATGTATTGAAAACACTCAGCGAATATCCAAACTAACCAACAATAGCAAAACATGCATACTTGCTCAATATCCAGTTCATGCGATAATAACAAATTCATATAACATGTACATAATCAGAGTGCGGAACAGGTGAACATATCATAACATCATCTTGACTCGTATGCTTGTGTGACTCTTTGACTTGTACCATGAATGTCATGCATGCTTGTTTTCCCATAAAAATAGTCATCGAGGTCTATATATTAAGTCCATGGAGATGCATTGACAGAAGCGTAAGCCCCTAGAGCTCTTAGATATCAAAGTCCATGATAATTATCTAGGACTTGAAATCTTATCCATAGAGAGCATCAACTATTATCGGAGCTACTTGAAATTCATGCAGTGTTCTTGCTCTTATATGTACTTGTTTTTGTTCTTATACTTGTATTTCATGTACGGTATTCTTATACTTGTATTTCGGTGTCTGGTATCCATGCAGTGTCTGTGTCATACTTGTATACTCGTGAGACTTGTAAACTACCACACATGTGAACTAGTGCATAAGTGTCGTAATTATTATCCGAACTCAGTCATCGCCTAGATTTCCATCTTCCGCCAAGAAACTTTGATAGGTTACATATCCCTAGTTAGAGAATTCCCGATGTGGAAGACTTCTTTTAGGCTTTGGCCTATCCAAATGTCAATCACTATGCAATAAAAATAGGGCATAATTTATCATGACAAACCACAATATGACAATAAGCTAGTTTAACAGTTTCAATAGCATCATTTAGACATTTAGCATTTTCAAGCCTTAAATTAACACATTCAATCATTTATTATGGCACAATACCCTTCCTCCATTTTCAACATTCCATCATCCATTCCAATCCATCTATAAGCCATGATTTTGCCATATAACTCATCTACCGCCATTTCCATTCATCTATAACCCATACCTATTCCATTAAACCCATCATTCATCATTTTCATGCATCCATATTCAAGATAACAATATCAATTAACAATGAATAGCATATACTTTTTTTTTTTTATCATATTTAATAATTTTCTAAGAATTTCAAAAACCCATCATAAGTAAATACATTACCTCACTAGCTACAGTAGCCTATATTTTTGGCGTCACAATTGTGTCGGCACACTTTCCAAACTCTATCAAGCCTACTCCTTGCCAATCGGCAAATCGCTTGAGAATCTGAAGACATAAAATGAGGGGTGAGCTATAGAGCCCAACAAAATCTACAGTCCATCTAGACTATTTCCACATAATAACATTCATCAATAATGATATAGTAGTACAGTACAAATCTTATATTATAATAATATCGTAACTCGTGACCCGAGGTCACTTAGGGTTATTTCACCCTATCCAAGGTTCCCAACCTCCAAATATTTTTCATCGTCAAGTTCATCCAATCATTTTCCACAACACCAAGTTACTGTTTCAGATAACCGCTCACACTTTATCCTTGAGTCCACAAACTCGATCGATTGGGCCTTCGCTCATGTACAACCTATATTCCTGAGTCCATAGATTCAATTATCAACCAATCAGGACTTTTCCTGATTATGATCGATCTTTGGGTAAGCCAACTCAATTAATCTCAAATCTATATATTTCATACATAACCCAGGCCTTCCCCCAATAACTGCCAGGAACAACTCTTATGACATATCACACTCTGCCAAGAACAACACCTCTAACATATTACTTTATATTTTCCCTCTGTGGAAACATCAATGCACACAACCACATTTGTAAGGAAATACATATGTCGCCAGGATACACATCTGATTGCCAGGATACACATCTGATCGCCAGGATACCCATCTGATAGCCAAAAAATTCATCCAACCTGCTAGGAAAATGAAGCTCATTTGACAAGCCAGGGACGCACCTCTGACTAACAAGAACACCTGACCACCAAGAAACACTTCTCTATCAGGAACACATTTGATATATCACCTGTCAGGCATAACACCTCTGATATGATACCCTTGTCATGCAACACATCTGATAACCAGGATACACATCTTGAAAGACATGAATATAAAATTTTTTGAAGCACTTATTTTTAATTCAAACTTGATTTTGATCTAATCAAAATCTTTTCAATGGTCATCTTACGATCATATTAAATCATAGTGTGAGGAAACATACTTATAAAACTTATCAAGTGTAAAGTCTCCTGTCGATTCACATGAACCTTCTTTGAATCTCCAAAGCTTTACTCCAATGGTAGCTAATGACCCTTCAGACCAATGCTCTTGAATCTTTTATTCTTTTCTTTGATCCAAGAACTTTTCTTGATCAATCCCTTCCATTCAAATTCTTTGATCTTTTATTCTTTTCTTGAATGCAAGATCCTTTCATAAAGATTGGTTCTAATATTATTCAAGATTATCTAAGATCAAAACAAAAATCAAGAGAATGAAGAAGGGAAAAGGTGGTTTGAACAATTCTTGATCATAAAGGATTTGTTCTTGATCTTCTTCAAGCCCAAAAACCAACCAAAAAAGAACCATGGGGAGGTGGCTGTACACCATAAAGGGGAGGGAATTCCCTTGTTGTGTGGACGTTCCACTATGGAGAAATCCTTTTATAGACTCCTTTTTAGCTATCTTATAGCCCAAGTCAATAACCTCATTCTAATTCTAATCCAATTAGAATTCCCTTAATTGATTCCTTAAAGATAAGTCCTAATCCAATAATTAGGATTTATCATAATTAGAAACTAGCCTTATCCATTAGTAAGAAACTAATCTTATCCTTATCTAGTAGGATAATTAATTAGTAACAAACTAATCTTATCCTTATCTTATAAGAAAACATTAATTAGCAACCAAATAATCTTATCTCTAACTATTAGGAGATAAACATTACTAACCAACTAACTGGATAAGGTCAACTAACTAATAGGATAAAGTCAAATAACTAATTAGTTAGGGTCAACCTTTGAAGTGGGCATCCCACCCTAAGTGTCAATGCATCTCCATCCTGTGAAATCCCAAAATAGATGTTGAAACATTTTCAAACATTAAGGATTCTCTCGCAGGGAATCATCCTCAACATAATCAACTTCTCCTCATCACTAGTGGAACCACAACAAAGCTCCCGAGTAGAGACAACCTCTTTCTCCCCAGCAAAGACAACCTCTCTCAACATCCCCCAGCGGAATCAAACTCCCCAGAAGAGTCGACCTCTATCAAAGAGACAACCCAAAAAAATAAAAACTCCAAGGGAGAGCAAATCAACAATCCCTCAGGGTGTCCCAATCTTCGGTTCCTTAGCCTACGCTTCGTCCTACTCAAAGGTCCTCCTAGATCCTTTAGAAGCTACGAGTGCAAGCGAAATATCATATCTATACCCTCAGCGGAGTACATTCCCCACAGGAGAACGCCATCTAGGGCAATGACGGGAGAGGATCTATTTTCCCCAGCAAACTAAGCTTTCCCAGTAAATCGCGGGCATGAGTGAAAACCGAAAACGGCCTCATTACTCAAAAATTACGCGACTCCCAGACACAGCCTCGTGACTATGGGCAAAAAAAGGACAAAATCTATCAGCTTCGCAGGCATGAGGAAAACCAGTAATGGCCCCATCGCGCAAAACTTATGCGAATCCCATGACTTGGTCATTCCAAGGGCAAAAAATGGAGAAAAAGCTTAAAACCACCTGGGCAACACTATTCTGTAATAATCAGACTCACCAGACTTCCCCAATCATCCCCTGCGATCAGTTTCTCTCAGCGAGGCATATCCCCAGCAGAGGATCGACTTCCCTAGTGGAGAATCTTTCGGAAGGCATCTCCCATAACAGGTGGGAGAACATCGGGAGAACATCGGGAGAACCCCCAACACATGTCAAGTTCCCCAGCAGAAGTCCACTTCTCGGCAAAACTCCAGCGGCAGGTAATTTCCAATCCCTAGTGGATCCCCAGCAGAAGCTTCCGGCAGCTCGTAATCAATGCTAGTCCCCGACAAGAGTCCAGAAGCCCAGTAGTTACGCTTCTCCTCAGATAAAGCCATCAGCCTTCCGTAGCATCTTGAGCCTACTCATCCCCAGCGGTGTCTCGGTCTGAATCATACTCCTCGCTCCTGAAGGTGAAAGATGATTCTCAAGCCTCTTTAAGCCCCAATCTAGGCAGTTTACTAGCAAATCAAAAAGCTAACAAGGCATTTTGTCAACATTAAAGTCTTTACAAAAAGTCTCTCACACTTTCCAAAAGGTTTTCAAAAACAAGCTTATGGCGTCAAGATCCATTTGTACACTTCTGCAACAAGCAGCCCCGGCAATCAAAGCAAAGGAAGCCGATGCCGTGCATCTCCGAATATTGCAAATCACCGCAGGGTCATCTCCATCCCTGCATGACACTATATCATCATATCAACATGATCAAGTTCAGTCCACCTTGGACAACTTAATCTTCCGCAGGCATCACGCCTCGAAACTTCTTTTTGCGACGCCCCCACGTGTCCTTGACTTCCTAATGCTACGTGACAGTCTCGTCACACCGTAGTCTCACTAGCTTGTCTCTCTTTGTGACACCCCTGCGTATCCTTGACTTCCTAGTGCTGTATGACAGTCTCGTCACACCACAGTCTCACTAGTTTGTCTCTCTTTGTGACACCCCCGCGTGTCCTTGACTTCCTAGTGCTACGTGACAGTCTCGTCACACCGCAGTCTCACTAGTATATCCTTCTTTTGTGACACCCTCGTGTGTCCTTGACTTCCTAGTGCTACGCGATAATCTCGTCACACCGTAGTCTCACTAGCTTGTCCCTTTGTTGTGACGCCCCCATGTGTCCTTGACTTCCTCGTGCTCCGTGACAACCTTGTCACACCGCAGTCTCACTAGCCTGTTCTTCTTTTGACACCCCTTTGTGTCCTCAACTCCCTAGTGCTACGTGAAGATCTTGTCACACCGCAGTCTCACTAGCATGTCCCTCTTTTGTGACACCCCCGTGTGTCCTTGATTTCCTAGTACTCCGTGACAACCACGTCACACCGCAGTCTCACTAGCAAGTCCCCTTTCTCGACAACCTGCGTGTCCCCCGATCGATTCAGTAAACCCGCTCTAGGAGGCACCGTCTCGATCACCTTCCCCCTGCGGAGCGCCTCTGGGCTACGTCATTTCTACATCCACAATCTTCCTCAGCTACTTGCTATCCCCTAGCAATAGCCCGCATCACTCCTCATGCACTCACTACACGCACATCACGCCATGCTGCATTTCCTTCAACCCCATCACGGTTTAAAAATCGGATGATTCCAGTCTATGTCGTTCAAATTGCCAATCATGGCCTTCTCCAACAAAAAGGGGCAGCTGTAAGCACCCAATTTTTACACCCCTTGTTAGCTATGGTTAAGTCACTTAACCATAGTTAATCCCCAGCCTGATTCCCTTAGCCCTAGGTGAACCTTAGGACCGAACCCTAGGACCAAACCCTAATTAAAGCCAAGCCTAGTACAAGCCCTAGTTTAGGCCCCAAGCCCGTAGTGCTTGAGCCCTAAAGACTAAAACTCCTAGAGCCCTCAAGACTTGGCCTGGGCCCAAGCCCCGAAAGTTCAAAAAAAACCCCAACAGTGGACCTGCAGGCCTGGGCAAGGCCCTAAGGGCAAAATCCTCTAGGGGTCGATAATCGAATTACCGACACCATGAATAAGCAAAGTTTGGGGTATGTCGGTAATCTAACTACCGACATGTCTGGATATTCGTTTTTGCGTGCAACCACCCCCTACAGCGCAGGCACGCCCTGTACAGCTCCACTCCGGCCTCCAGAACGCCACTCCAACCCCCTGTAGCATGCCTACCACCGTCCTAATGACCTTGGTGTCCCCATGGGGTCTCCCTTTAAATACCAGGCTCCCCCACCTTCAAAACCAGTCCACAGACACCCATTCGAACCCCTGTTTGAGTCAAAACTCCCCAGTCCAGGCCTTCCTGTAACCTTAGGCCATCCCTGTAGCTCCCAGAAGCCCAACCACCCCCTATGCAGCGCCACCACGAGCCGCCACGCTCCACCACCGACCTCGAAGACCACCAGTGCCTCTGGAGTAAAGCACTAGGGTAGGGCTTCCCCCTTCCCCTCTTTCTTTTCCTTTTGAACTCCATGTGAGCCCCTGGTCCTATCCAGGGGACTTTGTTTTGACTTTTACAGGTATACCCTGATGGGGAGGCCTCTCCCACCTTTATAGGTGTGGGGAACCTCCCCTAGGGCACATGGACGCTTCAAGGGGCCTTCTGGGGACTCCTCATATCGGGGGGGAGGTCCCTGGTTCACTCCCAGCAGCAGCCTTCGAGATATAAAAAAAAAATCTCTGGGTGCCAGTAAACTCAGTACCGACACCCCGGACACCCTCTGTTCGAGGGCCTGTGGGGCCCATTTGGTGACCTTTTGGGCTAAATCAAGAGCAGGGTTAGGTCCCCCTTTACTTCCCCTACAATATCCATGAAGGGACCTTGACCCATATTTGAGCTTAACTGGGGTTAAAACCCCTGTTTTGCAAACTGGCATAAGTGTCGGCACTTCCAGTGCCGACATTTATTATTTCATGTGCAGGTCAAACAGGCCACTTTGCCTAGCTGTGGGGCCCACACCAAAGGACCCTTGAGACCCAAACCAGACCCATTGCCTTCCCCTCATCCTAAGCTTCAATTTCATATATTATGGGCCCCACTACTCCCTATAGAACCCAAGTTACAGGCTTTTAAAAATGGACAAAAAATCACTCTAATTGTCGGCAATCCTAGTGCCGACAGTCTGGATTTTTGATGTTTTGGGCTTTTTCAGTGGGCCCACACCCCCTGGGGGACTTCCATGTGGTCTGCCTTGACTCTTGGGATCCAACCCAGGTCTTCCTTGACCTTCCTTGGCCTTAATCATGGTCAAAACTTGACCATGGTTACACTTTAACTGTGGTTAACTCACAAGACCATCTTGGAAAAATCGTAGAAAATTTTGAAAATTCCCAAAAATTCTAAAATGACAGAGTTTGGTGTTTTTAGGGAAACCCCATGCATAACCCTGGTTAAATGAGCTTAACCATAATTAAACCTTGGTTAAAACATGGTTAAGCCCATTAAACCTTGGTTAATTCCCAAAAATCTTGGAAAATGTAAGAGGGCGATAAAATGTTCAACACTTGCCCCTAACCATGGTTATCCGGACTAACCATGGTCAAAATCCATTTTTAACCATGGTTAGTCCCTTTAACTTGGGAAATTTGGATAAAACCCTAAAATTCAAAGGACCATAAAACTGAATTTGGACCTTTAACCCCAGGCCTACTGGGCCGACCCAAGCCTAACGGGCTTAACCCTAGGCCTACCGGGCCGAACCCAGGCCTACCAGGCCGACTCAAGCCTACCGGGCTTAACCCTAGGCCTACCGAGCCGACTCCAGTCTACCGGGATTATCCTTGGCCTACCGGGTCACACCCCAGTCTACCGAACTTCTTCTCGACCTACCGGGCTTAAGCTTACTGGGCTTCAACCTCGGCCTACTGGGCCCAATCAACCAAGTACTTGACCAACCCGGTTAACTCAACCCTAGTCTACCGGACTAGACCCTAAGCCACCCTTGATACACACACAACACGCCCCTAGCCTCGGCACGGGCTCATATGCCAGAACGACGCTCAGTCTGATCTCACCCCAATGTGAGTACGTAGGCAGCCCAACTTGGGCCCGAGCCTAGTTTAGCCTTCCCCTTCTTGGGTTAGTATAAACTAAATCAACGACATTTGATTAATACTTGACATTTAAATGGCTTAAACCTAGGAAGTAGGGAACCGTCATATGACGAAAGTGTCGGGGTGCCTAACACCTTCCCCGGGCTCAACCAAACCACTTACCCAGAACTTTAAGCAGACCAAGATCTTATTCATTATCATGGGACTTATCCCTACCGAATAAATAAGTGGAGACTCTAAACATAAAATCAATTGACCACATTGCCAAGACAATACCCCTGTGGGCGCGGGACCGAAATCCTTGCTCACAGAGACACTAGCGATGCTTGCAACCAGGCAACCCTCTACCCCTAATGCTACTCCTACGGTGGTACTTGTGCCTACTCCTGTACATCATAATACGAGGATTGACGCTTTTCCGAGAATGTGGACTCTCGTCTTCTATGGTAGCCTAGACCCATTGGTAGCAGAGGCATGAGTTATGCGGCTAGAGAAGTTGATTTCCATCTTAGCGACTATTGAGAGTTACATGGGCCACCTTTATGATTGAAGGCGAGGTAGACCACTAGTGGAGGTCCGCTATCAAGACAAGGGATTTGACCCGAGCAGGTCAGGAATGGACATTAACAGTTCTTAGGGGGCATACATTGAATCCCAAGATCTGACTATAATTCTAATTGATTTTATTCAATGAAGGATAAAACAATCACCTTTGCGACTTTGATATAGAAAAATCGTTTCCAAGATTTGAAGGATAGAACGATACCCGCAAAATTTTGCAAGTAAAAAGTCTCATTCGTGATTCACACGAACCTTCTTTTTTTTTAAAGCTTTTCTCCAATGGAAGCTAATGGCCCTTCTAATCCAAGCTCTATGATCTTTTATTTTTTCTCTTGAACTCAAGATCCTTTCTTATACATGATTGGTTCTGATATTATTAAAGATCAAACAAAAACTAAGAGAGAAGTGAGAGGGGGGTGTGAGCTACAACGGAGAGGGAGAGAAAACTGTATGGAGTGAAGTCCTCCAAGGGTGGGTGTCCCACCCTATATATAGGCCTTGGGCCTTCTATTCTCTTTAATTAGTTCTGATCTAATTAGAATCTCCTTATTTGATTCTTTAATGATAATTTCCTAATCCAATTAAGCTTTATCAAAAATAGAAACCAAATAATTAGTAACTAATCTTATTCCTATTTAGTTGAAAATCATTAATTAGTAACTAACCAATTTTAGCAACTAACCAATTTAGTAACTAACTAATTAGCAACTAACCAATTTAGTAACTAATCAATTAGCAACTAATAAAGTAGCATCAAATGATGTGTGTGTCCCACCCTAGGTGGGCCCCACTACCTCACACCCCTATATGAATTTCAAACTCATGTTGGTCAATGTTTTGATCTTTATCAAAATTCTCATATGGGTCCTACCCATTTAATTAATCACATCTTATGTAATTTGATATATTAGAGCTTCACTATACCATATAGTGAATTACATGGAGAATTTAATTTAATTAAATTAAAGCTTTAAGAAGGTCCTCGTGTGTGGGATCTAAAGAGATCTCTCATTTCCGGTAGTGGGCCAAGTGTTTAACCTTTTGGTTGAACCTTGTTGCTAGGAAACACTTTTTTACAATTCCATTAGGATCTTAGAATTTCATCTAGGTACCTAGACTTCCACTAATCGCAATAATGTCCATTAACACAATGTGATTAACCTCTAGAAAATATAGAATTACTTGTAGCTATTATCTATTACAAGATTTGTTTATAGATACGTCCTCCCACCTCCAATATTGTTATAAGCTTACGGGACAATATCTTATACTGTCTGTAATCCCTAGCTTATATTAAGAACTCTTTCTCTTTAATAATTTTAGTTAAACTTGGACTTTCAAAACTATTTCAAATCCCTTAAAAGAAATAATAATTATTACTTTTCTTTTATATATAAAATATCGTTCTCGATAAAACCATTTCATCGATAAATATCAGCACTGGTTTTCCAAGTCTAGTTTGACAAGCATCAACTCAATATAAATTACTCTAAAAGAGGAGTGATGGATTCCTTGTTGAGCACACACACTTCTTCTAGCATAGCGTACATAACCCAACGAGCCCGTATTTAGTCCGGTGTATTGGACATTGACGATTAACTACATCAAAGCTATATAGGCAAATACTAGAGACGATGTCGACCTCTCAGTTAAGGACATTCTATCAAATGAACTATCCTAAATATACAGACAATATATTTCTAAGGGTCCAGGAGTGATGAATCTCAATCACTGAGAGAATGGTCTCTTGACTAAAATGTGGATATAAGTAAGAAGTACTTATATTTAAACAGGATCGCTTAGTGGATGCCTTTAGAAATATGTTGTTTGTATATTTAGGGTAGTCCACTTGATCAATTAATAATATCTCCAAATGTAAGATCTCTAAGTGTTCCCTCTTTTTGAGATAAATCTGTATTTGGTTCATAAATGTCATCTACTATGATGTTATATAATTCAGGATGTGGTGCTGCATCTCTATTAATCCATCCGAGTGCAATAATGTTTTCCTCGAAATTTTTTAATAAACAACATGTAGATGTTAAGAGTGACTTGGGGAGAGCTGGAGAATGTCGTCTTACCTACAAACATTAAGAATAGTTCATTTAACAAAAAAATAGAATGAAATAGAATAGTCAATATAATATTTCACATGCTAAACTTAAATAGCATCAAGTAAACCAATATGATCATTTAAAGAGGAAACAATCTTATAGACTCAAGCACATAGATTATCCGAACTATGGGCAGATGAGAATCAGTTACAACAATTGTAACAATCAAACATACCTTGAATAATGAATAACAAACATCTTCTAAAACTAAAATAGGGATTTTTGTCCAGATAGATCTCTCTCTTTGTCTCTTGTCTGCATATGGTTTTGTTCTTCGAAATCATTAGAGATTTTGCTTCTACTAACAGACATACATATACATAGAAATACATACATATACATAGAAATATAATTGATAATCTAGATGGGGGTTGGGAATGTCAAATGAAAGCTACAGGTTGGTTCTCTCATTACTCAACCAACCAAAACCAAACACAGCCCATTGTCACATATATACTTTAGGCATGGAATTCAAGGTGGATTTTAAAGTCGAAATTTTAAAAAAAAGGGGGGAAGAAAGGAAAGGCTATATACTTTAGCCTTTTTTGCAACGAGTTTAATATTAGAAGAGTTGCATCCCTTCCAAAACGGTGTGCCCTTTGCTTGCATTCCCTCCCGACGCTGAACAGTTGTGACATGTCATTAAATGGTAAAATGGTAATCCTATGTGGCAGTGCTAGAAAGGGAGAATTTATCCTGGCATAGTATTAGTTACTAGTACACACCCCGTGCGATGCACAGATGTAAAAAAGCAGGAAAATTAGAATCTCTTTAGAAATTAATTCACAAAATAGGATGTGAAGATGGAAAAAATGAACATAAGCGGACAAAATTTAAAATTTCAGCAAAAAAAAATTAAATAATACTAAGAATTAGGAAAATGATGAGTAAGGTGATTAAATTCACTGATGCCCAAAATAAATCATAATTGAGAAACACGCAAGTGTAAGTTTATGGGAGTAACCCAAATATACCCCCAATTCTACACACTAATTTAATTATTACATGGTCAAGTTTAGAGCTGATCGGGAGTATATTTGGGAGTACCAATAGACAGAATCATTTTAGTAATACTATTAAACTCATTGCAAAAAGAGGGGTGATCAAAGAGGGTTGGCTTCCTGTAGAAACCAACTTCAATATATTTGAAACATAAGATGAGTTGAATGATCAAAGAGGGCTGGCTTCTTTGTAGCTCATGGTGACAGCCTCATAATTTTCGATATCTATCTATTAGCTAGATGATCCTAACCTTCTATTAGATAGACTTTTTCCCCCTTTTTTTATGGTACTTGCTTTGATTATCATTGACCATATATTTATAATGATTCAAGCAACTTGATGGTTATGATTGCCCCACAGAATTATAAAATCCTACTTGTCCATGTATGAATCAGAGAGTTTTGTGTGGTTTGAACTAAAGACACTGATGCTATATATCAAAAAACGAAAAAAAGATACCTAACTTTTATCTCCATTGCTACAGTGGAATCTGGATCATCCAATTCAATGCTAGCTATTAGGAAAAAATAAAATATAAAAAAAAAACAATAAGAAGGGCCTGAACCTTTGAGCTTGTGCTAACAACCACAGTGTAGCCAAGTGTCTACTCTAGATTGTAATAGCTGATGGTTGTATATTATTCTAACAAGCCAAAAGGAAAGTTGTGATTAGCAGTCAGAGTTTCTTTATCAGTTTGGTCACTTTGGTTGATCAAAACCCTAATTAATTTTCCATAAATGGACACCACTAAGTTTCGCAGTCCGACCTTGTTTGTGGCTGGATAAGCATGGGAGTGTCTTACTTTAGCTTTTTTCACGAGTGAGTACATTGTTTTTGCGAAATTATCTGGTTCAACAGAAAATATTTGAATCAGCTAGCAGAAAGCCATATTCTTGCATTGGCAAACTTGGAAATTGAGCTGGATTGAATTAGATCTAGGATATTCTTTGATATCTTAATGATGTTAATATCCATTTTTTAAAAAAATATTGCCTTTTCTCTGATACCCTTGCCTGAAACTAGCATCTAACAATTTTATTTTCCCTTTTGTCAATCTGTTGAGACTCTAGAGAGTTAAGGACATACAGATGGTTAATTTTTAACAATACAGCAATTAAATACTTCTCACAAACTAGAACCACTAAGAACTCACAAGTTCCATGGTGCAATTGAAATGCACAAGCTGTATTTACTTTTTTAAGTTGTGGGACGACAGTATGATAACTATGCCGAACCCGTGCACAAGAGAGAAAAGGTGGATGGCCAGGTATGCAGCAACTGCAGCAGCATTTAGCTATAGTTTGAACTTTGATGTCCTTTTGGGTTCTACTCATTCTGATATGAGGAGCCCTATCTCTCTCTTTCTCTTTCTAGTGAGTCAATCATAGACGCTGATATTGTGTTCCGGAAGCATCAAGTATCCATCTTGACCATCAACAACCAAATAGCCATATATTAAAACAAAGAAAAATAGAAGATTGAAAATCAACAATTACTGAAAGGGTTGGCATGGATGGTATCAAACCAATAACAATATTATATTGAGTAGTAAATGCACAAGTAGTGAACAATGGAATATATGAATGATATAACTCAAACAAATACTAATTATATGTGAGAGAAGTAGAGACTAAAAGAAGGGGACTGGGAGAGAGAGTTGAGGTGATCACAGTTGTTTGGGTTTTTTTAGGTGGGGATTGCAAGTTAAACACCAAGCAATGGAAGAGGGGTTAAGGTGGTGAGGAGTTTGGCAGCATACTATTGGGCTCAGTCATACTATTGGGATTTATTCTCTCCCTCTCTCTATCTCGCCAGTCATGCAAGCAACACCATTAGAGTTTTGAGTGTCCAATCAATATAATAAAAAATAAAAACAGAGAAATAAATTTTTATCCAATAACTTAAATAATTCATAATAGATTTCTTCATCATCAAGTTTCATCAAAAACCATATGGGGCATTTACGAAAGAAGAGAAGTCTGAAAATCCGCATTTAAAAAACGTTGTTAGTTTTCAATCAAGTAACTTAAACAATTGATATTAGATTTCACTATCATCAAGTATCATAAAAATAACAATAAAAAACCATATGGGTTGAATAAGTGATATATTTGTTGATGTTCCATAATCTGCAAACTCACTTGGGGTTTATATAAAAGTGTACTATCTAAAACAAGAGAGGTACAAGCATAAACCACCTTTAATAAAAGTCTTAATACATGTCTGGAAGAAAGTTTAGGAGACCCATAATTTAGTGTTTTCTTTTGTTCTTCTCCCACTACTTTGCTCATCTAACCTGGGTTTAGCTTGAAGTTTCATCTATTTACTCATCTAAACATAGTATGGGCCACATACCATGTTCTCTATACAGTACTCGCACATATTTTACTCGGATGATTGGTTAGTCTGGCAAGAATGGAAGTGATCTTTCGTGACTTGTGATAAGCTCGGAACACATCAAGATTTGTTAGTATGAAGTATGAACAAAGGGATGGATATATTCCTAAACCATTTAATTTCTTAATAATATAATAGCACAAAGGAGTGTTTAGGTCTTTTTCCAAACTAGGTTAACCTACTTTTGCTCCTTTTTCCCTTAAATAGTAGTCCAAGTTTTTCCTTTTTTCTCTCTTTGATCAAACTGTTGGGATTGTTTTGTAACTTCAAAATTTGAAGATGATAAGATCTTTTTAGTTTAATCATATATTACTTAATCAATCTGATTCGCAATTCACTTCTTTTGTTAGGCAAGCTCGATCAATAATGGCGTGACCTCACTAATAGTCATGAAGGACATATTAACTCAGCTATAGGCTTAGTAATAGTGCACCACATTTTAAGTCTTATTTGTCTAATTTTGTTACTTAATTTGCTAAATATATTTGCAATTCGTAGATGTTTACTGAACTTGGTAATTATGCTACTGATTATGCAGCTAGTTCCTACATGTGTGACACAAATGTTTGAACATAACAAAGCTGTAACTAATGCAGTATTTCCTTGCTAATTATTCACTTAATCATGTCAGTTTCAAAACCATATAGTTATCATAGATAGATATATCTTGAGTATTATTAGTCGCTGCCCTGATGCTATCATTGGTTCACAAGATCTACTATCCAAGAACCACTTCAGCAAATCACAAGGCATAGTCAAGATTTGCCCATTGGCAAGTACTTTGGATTCTTAATTAGGATTTGAATAGTGTAAGATTGCAGGGCAGAATTATGATCAAGTACTAAAAACCTATTCACAAGGTTGTAAATTTTTCACCGAAGCTTATAATCTATACACAAGGCAGAATTATGATTAAGTAAACACCAATTGGATTGTTGCTAATATTTCATCCTAGCTTTTAATCGAAACCCATCAGACTTCTTCACATATAAAAGGGTATGCTTTGCACTTTTTTTGACCTAAAAGGGCATGCTTTTCGCATATTTAAGAGGACATGCTTTGTATTTTTATTACCTAAAAGGGCATGCTTTTAAGATCTTTATAGCATAAATAATAGATCATCAAACACTGGACTGGGCTCAAGTAACTTCCAAGAAAAGTGTTATTTTTCCATGAATCATTGAAAAAAGATAATCCGTATAACAACAGAATGCGAATATAATATTGCTAAATAATGGCCAGACCAGTTATCTCCACCAATAAACTTAGACAAACAGCAAATTCAATTACCCTAGAAGAGAATCATCACTTCCAACACAAAACCCATAAATCACAAAAACTCAACAACATTCTGGAGAAAATAAATTCATACCCATATAAGACCTAAATAAAATTCACCTTCAATCCATAAATACCAATGAAACAGTTTTAATAACAGACAAATAGAAATTATAATGGCCACTTCGATTATCAATACATAAACCCCCTATTTTGCTAAGGAAAATCCAATAATAAATGAGTTGATATTTTGTGTTTTTGTGCTAAGGAAAAAAAAAGATACAGGAAAAAAGCTTAAACTAGACATCTATCCTACAGAGCAACAGGAAGAAAAAAAATCCATTATTTAAAAGGAAAGGTGAAAAAAAAATAGGAAGAACTTACTGATTTGGAAAATCGATAATGAATGAAATCGAGATCGGAACGTGTAATCCAACCAAAATTTTCTTGGAAACTTGGGTTAAGGTTTCAAGGTGCTCACGTAATGGAAAAATCAAAGAACGATCTCAGGTTTCAATGTGCTCACGCCATGCCTTTCCCTGTTACACAAAAAAAATAGCATTACTCCGTTGAGATTTAAGGAAACCATCACCAAAAAACTCATAACTAAGACTATTACAGAGAAAGAGAAAGATTGGAAGGAACTGCTCACTTGAGATTTCTGCTACCGAGGAAAGAGGAAGATTTTAACAGCCGGTAACCCCTTACGAAGAGGGGAAGATTTCAACAGCCGTAACCCCAACAAAGAGGGGAAGATTTCAGTAGCCGGTGAGGAGAGTTGCGAGAAATAGAGAGAGAGAGAGAGTGAGAGAGAAATAAACCGCGTAAAAGAGATTGTAGAGATTTTTCCCTCACCATAATCCCTCCTTTTTTTTTTTCTTTTTTTTTTTTTGTGAATCTTTATCTTTACTGTTACTAGCGGTGGCACGTGCGATGCACGTGAGAGCGAGGGGAAGGAGTTAACCACAGTTAATAGGAGTTAAAAAGAGACACATGTTAACCCGCGGGTGCGATTGAACTCGCTAGTGGCACATGCAATGTCGCGCCCCAAAACCCACCCTAGGAGTTAGAGTGAACTTTGGACGACTAATCATGACTTGCTTGACAACTAACCTGCAAAACCCACAGAGCATATACGATAGAGGACAAAACAGCGGAAACATGCTCTAACATGGCATAGCGGAAGTCTACCAAACCTCTATGTATATACATAATCAATCCAAGTTTATACAAAAAGAATCCAAAAGAAAGTGCGGACATGCCCGCCAAAATACATAAATCTGACTCTCGTCTCACCCACAGCTAATCTACTCAGAATCTACAACCACCTATTGGTAACCCTCTACTGGAGGTTCCTCCAAAGGCTCCTCGACATACTCCTCCTCCACCCATGGACCAGGAGCACAAACATCAAATGGAGTAGTAGCTCCCTCAGAACCTGCCGACATAAGAAGTACGGCTGAGCATGGAATACTCAGCGGGTACTGAATACTAACCAACAATTATAGCATAAACATGGCAATACATAATCAGGAGAAAGTCATATTTGTCACACGGAAACAATTTATATCATACAAGGAAGTAAAGCAGTTTATAATCATGCTTGAAACTCGTAGAAAACCGATAAATCCTCTTGAAAACATCGTGCACCTGACTTGACTTGAAATATCTTTTCGTACGTGAAAGCTTGTCTTGTCTATCTTGCTTGATTCTTGTATGTCATGTCATGTCATGCATGCTTGCTTGTGATCATGTAACTTGTGAGATGCACTTGTGAGATGCACTTGTGAGATGCCTTGAGAGGGAAGGGAGACCCTTCTTTATGCAATGCACTTGCGAGGGAAGGGAGACCCTTCTTCATGATATGCACTTGTGAGTGAGGGGAGACCCCTCGTGGAATGTTGGTTCTTGTCTTTTTGTGAAAAGCGAGGTAAAACATATCGTAGGATATGTCCCACCTCTAACCATGTTCTTGAAAACCTCGATAAATCATGCCATGCATGCCGTGCTCGTGGGAACCGTGTACATACTTGCATTCAAATTTAAAGATGACATTTGGGTAATTTCACAACACATATAGCATCAAAGATTGAGTAATGTAATATTCATAGTATTATGGGAAAGCAGGAAACACACTATCATAGTCCCTAGCAATATTCATAATTTATTAGGCATGCATTTCCAGATTTTCAGCTCACTGTGTTCACCTTGGCATTTCATCAAACATGGTATGTTCATTATGGATTTATCCTACAACATGCTTTTCTAGATGGGTTTTACTCAAATCATACATGTACGTTCATTATTGGAACAATGCCCTTCCCCATTTGTTCATCACACACAACCATTGGCATCCAATCGCCCATCCCATCTCCATTCACCATTCACCATTCACCATTCACCATTTACTATTTACCATTCATCCATCTCATAGCACATGTGTAAATGAAAGAAAATGAAGAGGAAAGAAGGGGAAAGAGGAACTATAACTAGGAGGGTAGTAAAAAGTACCGACCTTGAAGAAATGAGGAAGAAACCCCTTTCCAAAACGACTGTGTAGCTGCTGCCCTAGTTTGAGGAGATGCTCCTCACGAGTTTGTGCCTTGATCTTGAAGAAAAACGGGCTGGAGGTTGATCTAGGGTTTCAAACCCTTTGATTTCTCTCCCAAATGGAAACCCTAGGTTGGAATCGCCTTCTCCTCTTTCTTCTATTCTCTCAAACTCTCTAAGTGTCGAATGATGCCCTAAAGGCTCAGATTAAACTCTTAAGGTAAGAGTGAACTGACCAAAAGACCGAAATACCCTTATTGGGATTTCTGTGAATAGTGCTGTGAATAGTGCCAACTCGTGGTGCTGTGAATAGTGTCAACTCGTGGTCGGTGAATAGTGCCACTCGTGGTGCTTGTGAATAGTGCCACTCGTGGTGCTTGTGAATAGTGCAAACTCGTGGTGCTTGTGAATAGTGCCACTCGTGGTGCTTGTGCCACTCGTGATGCTTGTGAATAGTGCCACTCGTGGTCCGTGAATAGTGCCACTCGTGGTGCTTGTGAATAGTGCTACTCGTGGTGCTTGTGAATAGTGCAAACTCGTGGTGCTTGTGAATAGTGCCACTCGTGGTGCTTGTGAATAGTGCCACTCGTGATGCTTGTGAATAGTGCCACTCGTGGCCCGTGAATAGTGCCACTCGTGGTGCTTGTGAATAGTGCCACTCGTGGTCCGTGAATAGTGCAACTCGTGGTGCCATGAATAGTGCAAACTCGTGGTGGCGTGAATAGTGCCAACTCGTGGTGGCGTGAATAGTGCCAACTCGTGGTGCTTGTGAATAGTGCCACTCGTGGTCCGTGAATAGTGCCACTCATGGTGCTTGTGAATAGTGCCACTCGTGGTCCGTGAATAGTGCCACTCGTGGTGCTTGTGAATAGTGCCACTCGTGGTCCGTGAATAGTGCAACTCGTGGTGCCATGAATAGTGCCAACTCGTGGTGGCGTGAATAGTGCCAACTCGTGGTGGCGTTGTCAAGGGTGACGAACCCGTTGTCACGTCGTCTCATGTACAGCGTGCCCGTGGTGAGTTGTACAACGTGCCCGTGGTGAGTTGTACAACGTACCCGTGGTGAGCTGTACAACGGATGCACACAGTATACGTTTTCCTACAGGTACAGACTGTTTTGGCTATATCTTTTGACTCGTTCGTCCGATTTTGACGATTCAACTTGCGTTGTGTTCGTACTTCGAAGAGGAACAATCCTGGCATTTCAAAATTTCCAAATTCTTCCTCATTTATTAATCATACCTCTTAAAAAGGCAAGATGACAACGAAAGTGTCATGTATTAAGCATGAAAAAGTCTGGGGCTCTACATGCAATGCCCGTGAGAGCGAGGAGAAGGAGTTAACCACAGTTAATAGGAGTTAAAAGGGACACGTGTTAACCCATGGGTGCAATTGAACTCTCCCAGAGTTCAATTGCGATTGGCTGTGATTCTAAATAGATAGATGAGCAAGGTTAGTTTGGAAATTAAATCAAAGGCAAGGGAAGTTTGGGTTTTAAAGCAAAACATTAAATCAAAATTTTGTTTTTTATAACGGTAGTATGGGAATTTTGGAAAAATCATCTACGCCTGTCTCTCCCATTATAATAGTAAAGATAATGGGAGAGGCAGGCGTAGCCTAAATTTTCCAAAATTCCTAAACTACCCTTATGTACAACAAAACTTTAATTTAGTGTTTTACTTTAATTCCCAAACTACCCTCGTCTATCTATTTAAAGAATAGAATCAGTCAATCACAATTGAACTCGGGGAGAGTTCAATCACACCCACAGGTTAACACGTGTCCCTTTTAATTCCTATTGAATGTGGTTAACTCCTTCCCCTCGCTCTCACGTGCATTGCACGTGCCACCCGCTAGTAGAAAATAAAACAACAGTCTTTAACCCTCTTTCTTTGTGCAAACTAGTTCTCACTATTATATGTTGTGCTTTATTGTTAAATAGTTGTCGAGGATTTAACAATTGTCTTAGTCTATCGGTTTTTGCGACAAATAAGTGTCTTATTTTTTCCTTTTTCACGTAGTGAGAAGCATAGTCAGGGCTCTGATACCACTGAAAGTACGCCTCTTTAAATTTTAGAAAAACAGTTCTTGGGGGGCATATATCGAATCCCAAGATCTGATTATAGTTCTAATTGATTTTATTCAATGAAGAATAAAATAACAATCACCTTTGCGACTATGAAATTGATAAGTCTATTCCACGATTTAAAGGATAGAATGGTACCCACAAAACTTCGCAAGTGAAAGTGTCCTTCGCGATTCACACGAACCTTCTTTAATCCTCTAAAGCTTTTCTCTAATGGAAGTTAATGGCCCTTCCAATTCAAACTCTATGATCTTTTATTCTTTTCTTCAATGTAAGATCCTTTCTTGATTAACAAGACTGGTTTTGATATTATACAAGATCCAAATTAAAATCAAGAGAATAGAATGGGAGAGTTGACCTTACAACTACCAAAGGAGGGAGAGGGGGGTGTGAACTATTGGAGAGAGAAAAAAAAAGGTTGGAGAGTTATGTATGGCCAAGGGGTGGACGTTCCACCCTATATATAGGCCTTCTTGGATTGCCTACTTACAATCCAAGACTCCTCTCTCTTATCCTAATCCAATTAGAATTCTCTCAAAAAGATTCTTTAATGATAATTCCTAATTAATTAGGATTTATCTAAATAAGAAACCAACCCTATCCATTCCTATTTATTAGGAAAGGCAATTAGTAACTTACTAATGCAATCCCTACTTAATAGGGAATCATTTGTAACAAATTAATCCAATCCCTACTTAATAGGGAATCATTAGTATCAAACTAATCCAATCCCTACTTAATAGAAAATCATTAGTAACAAACTAATGCTGTAGAGCCCCAGACTTTTTCATGCTTAATACATGACACTTTCGTTGTCATCTTGCCTTTTTAAGAGGTATGATTAATTAATGAGGAAGAATTTGGAAATTTCGAAATGTCAGAATTGTTCCTCTTCGAAGTACGAACACAACGCATGTTGAATCGTCAAAATCGGACGAACGAGTCAAAAGATATGGCCAAAACAGTCTGTACCTGTAGGAAATCGTAGCACAGACAACGTACTCTGATAACGTATAGTGTGTGCATCCGTTGTACAACTCACCACGGGTACGTTGTACGGCTCACCACGGGTACGTTGTACAAGTACCACGAGTGGCACTATTCACGGACCACGAGTGGCACTATTCACAAGCACCACGAGTTTGCACTATTCACAAGCACCACGAGTGGCACTATTCACAAGCACCACGAGTGGCACTATTCACAGACCACGAGTTGACACTATTCCCAAGCACCACGAGTGGCACTATTCACAAGCACCACGAGTTTGCACTATTCACAAGCACCACGAGTGGCACTATTCACAGACCACGAGTTGACACTATTCACAAGCACCACGAGTGGCACTATTCACAAGCACCACGAGTTGCACTATTCATGGCACCACGAGTTGACACTATTCACGGCACCACGAGTTGCACTATTCACGGCACCACGAGTTGCACTATTCACGGCACCACGAGTTGCACTATTCATGGCACCACGAGTTGGCACTATTCACGGCACCACGAGTTGGCACTATTCACGGCACCACGAGTTGCACTATTCACGGCACCACGAGTTGCACTATTCATGGCACCACGAGTTGGCACTATTCATGGTACCACGAGTTGACACTATTCACAGCACCATGAGTTGCACTATTCATGGCACCACGAGTTGCACTATTCACGGCACCACGAGTTGCACTATTCACGGCACCACGAGTTGGCACTATTCACGGCACCACGAGTTGGCACTATTCACAGCACAATGTGTTCAGCACTATTCACGATCCTCGCGTCATTGCAGAAATCCCAGTAAGGGTATTACGGTCTTTTGACAGTTCACTCTTACCTTAAGAGTTTAACCCGAGCCTTTAGGGTATCATTCAACACTTAGAGAGTTTGAGAGAATAGAAGAAAGAGGAGAAGGCGATTCCAATTTAGGGTTTCCATTTTTGGAGAGAAGTCAAAGGGTTTTGAGACCCTAGATCAACCTCAAGCCCGTTTTCTTCAAGATTTCGGTGCAAGCATTCGTGGAGCTCACGAATCAAGCTAGGGCAGCAACTCACAGCCATTTGGAAAGAGGGTTTCTTCCTCATTTCTTCAAGGTCGGTGCTTCTTACTACCCTCCTAGTTATAGTTCCTCTTTCCCCTTCTTTTCTTTTCATTTCTTTCATTTACACATGTGCTATGAGATGGATGAATGGTAAATGGTGAATGGTGAATGGTGAATGGTGATTGGAGATAGAAAGGGGCGATTGGATGCCAATGGTTGTATGTGATGAACAAATGGGGAAGGGCATTGTTCCAATAATGAACGTACATGTATGATTTGAGTAAAACCCATCTAGAAAAGCATGTTGTAGGGCAAATCCATAATGAACACACCATGTTTAATGAAATGCCAAGGTGAACACAGTGAGCTGAAAATCTGGAAATGCATGCCTAATAAATTATGAATATTGCTAGGGACTATGATAGTGTGTTTCCTGCTTTCCCATAATGCTATGAATATTGCATTACTCAATCTTTGATGCTATATGTGTTGTGAAATTACCCAAATGTCATCTTTAAATTTGAATGCAAGTATGTACACGGTTCCCACGAGCACGGCATGCATGGCATGATTTATCGAGGTTTTCAAGAACATGGTTAGAGGTGGGACATATCCTACGATATGTTTTACCTCGCTTTTCACAAGAAGACAAGAACCAACATTACATGAGGGGTCTCCCCTCACTCACAAGTGCGTATCATGAAGAAGGGCCTCCCTTCCCTTGCAAGTACATACATATGATAAAGAAGGGTCTCCCTTCCCTCGCAAGTGTATTGCATAAAGAAGGGTCTCCCTTCCCTCTCAAGGCATCTCACAAGTGTATCTCACAAGTTACATGATCACAAGCAAGCATGCATGACATGACACGACATACAAGAATCAAGCAAGATAGACAAGACAAGATTTCAAGTACGAAAAGAGATTTCAAGTCAAGTCAAGTGCACGATGTTTTCAAGAGGATTTATCGGCTTTCTACGAATTTCAAGCATGATTATAAACTGCTTTACTTCCTTGTATGATATGAATTGTTTCCATTTGACATATATGAATTACTCCTGATCATGTGTTGCCATTTCTATGCTATAATTGTTAGTTAGTATTTAGTACCCGCTAAGTATTCCATGCTCAGCCGTACTTCTTATGTCGGCAGGTTCTGAGGGAGCTGCTGCTCCATTTGATGTTTGTGCTCCTGGTCCATGGGTGGAAGAGGAGTATGTCGAGGAGCCTTTGGAGGAACCTCCCGTAGAGGGTTATTAGTAGGTGGTGATTAGATTCTGAGTGGTTTAGCTGTGGGTGAGACGAGAGTCAGATTTATGTATTTTGGCGAGCATGTCCGCACTTTCTTTGGATTCTTTTGTATAAACTTGGATTGATTATGTATATACATAGAGGTGTGGTAGACTTCCGCTATACCATGTTAGAGCATGTTTCCGCTGTTTTATCCTCTATCGTATATGCTCTGTGGGTTTTGCAGGTTAGTTGTCAAGCAAGTCATGATTAGTCGTCCAAAGTTCACTCTAACTCCTAGGGTGGGTTTCGGGTCGCTACAGAAGTGGTATCAGAGCTTAGGCTTTAGGTCTCTAGGGTCACTTAGAATCTTATACCACGGCTTGACAAGAGCATATGTCAGGAAACAAGTTAGGAAGAAAGTAAGTCGGAAGAGAGTCTTGATCCAAGTGTAAGACTAAACTTTAGTCTTAGTCAAAAATGGTTGTTTCAACTAAGTACGAGCCTTAGGAACGCTAGAACACCAAAGTATAATATTATAAACACTCTGATGACTTAATGCGATGTATATTAGTATTATACAACTAATACAAATTGGATTATTGTGAAATGGCATTGAAGTAAACTGTGGTTTCAAGTTAGACTCATGTGGTGTTATTATTCTCAGGACTTGAGTCATGAGACGGAACACACGGGGTCGTGGACCACATACCAGAGCTTCCTCTTCTTCACGGGATGAGGATGAGCAGCCGGACCTCTCTCAAGTCTTAGGCTCTATTGCTGAGACACTCGCCATACTGGCGGCTCGGCAGGCTATACCATCATCGGCGGCACCTACTCCACCGCCCGTAGCTCCAGTACATCGTACCGCTGGAGTTGAGGCATTCAGGAGATTGAGGCCTCCACCATTCCATGGGAGTGTGGACCCTCTTGCTGCGGAGGCATGGATCCTCCAGATGGAGAAGATCTTTACGGTCCTCTCACCTACAGAGGAGGAGAGAGTAGCATGGGCAGCTTTCATGCTAGAAGGCGAAGCCCATCATTAGTGGTTGTCCGCACTGAGGATGAGAGATTTGACCATGCAGGGTCTACCTTGGACTTGGGAGGAGTTCAAGAATACTTTTTACAAGAAGTATTTTCCGATTGGAGCGCGGGAAAAGAAAGAGAGAGAATTCATCAACCTTGAGCAAGGTTTGATGTCGGTGGCACAATACGAGGCCAAGTTCTCGGAGTTGTCGAGATTTGCGCCTCATATGGTTGCTACTGAGGCAATGAAGGCGAGAAGATTTGAGCAAGGGCTCAAGGATGTGATTATGGAGAAGGTTTCCGTTTTCAGGCATACTACCTACCCTGAGGTAGTAGACAAGGCCTTATTGGTCGAGGCCAATTCGGAGACAGTGTCCAAGAAGAGGGAGTTGGCGAGAGGCCAAGCTAGTAGTTCAGCACCTCCAGAGAGGCGGACTCGCTATCAGTATGCATGGCCAGCACCACCGATGAGGCCATCTTATGCGCCTCCAGCTCCACGGCAGTATATGCCTCAGGCACCGAGACCTCAGGCTCTTCCAGCACCACGGCCTGTTGCACCTCAGACGATGAGGTATGCTCCACTTCCGGCCCCTCCGACTTATGCACACGAGGTCTGCACTTCATGCGGCCGAAGGCACCCGGCAGGGGATTGCCGAAGAGCATCGGGTGGATGTTTTCATTGTGGTCGCCAGGGCCATATGATCAGGGATTGCCCCAGTCGGCATTTACCAGGCCAGTCTCAGGGGATTAGTCCACCAGCACGCCCAGCAGGATCATATCAGGCGTCATCTCAGACTACCCGGTCTACGCCTCAGTCTCGCCAGGCAAACCAGGGGTGAGTTTTTGCCTTGACAGAGGGTGATGCACTTGCTTCTGATGATGTGGTGCAAGGTACGCTGTTAGAGTTAACTTCTTTATTCGTGATTATTATGTTATGCTCTATTCTCTGTGTATGTACTTGGCATGTTATATATGTATATATACCTACATGTATACATTGTTGATGCATGGATTGACTTAGTTAGTTAAAATTTCAGGAACCCTACTAGTCAATGAGTATTTGGCTCGAGTATTGATTGATACCGGGTCTACTCATTCATTTGTCTCGCCGAGTTTTTCAGAGGGCTTTTCTGTGGAGCCTACTCAACTAGAACCGGAGTTAGCCATTTCGACTCCTCTCGGCAAAACAGTATTGGCAGATAAAGAGTGTAGAAATAGTGTGGTCCAAGTTGGAAGCCACGAGTTGGCGGTTGATCTCATTGTCCTTGGATTCCAAGACTTTGATGTTATATTGGGAATGGATTGGTTAGCAGCACATCATGGGCATGTAGCTTGCTTTGAGAAAATGGTACTCTTCAAGCCAGTAGAAGGAAAACCATTCCACTTTCGCGGGTTGAGAAGTAGATCTATTGCTAGTTTTGCGGCGTTGGGCTTAGCTAATCCCGAGGCAAAGGACTCATCGACTATTCCGGTTGTGAGTGAGTTCCTGGATGTATTTCCAGAGGAGTTGCCAGGATTGCCTCCAGACAGGGAGATTGAGTTTATGATCGAGCTTGCACCAGGCACAGCTCTTGTTTTCAGAGCTCCATACAGAATGGCCCCTATTGAACTCAAGGAGTTGAAGACCCAGTTGGAAGAGTTACAAGGTCTTGGTTTCATTCGACCAAGTGTCTCTCCGTGGGGAGTCCCGGTGTTGTTTGTTAAGAAGAAAGATGGCTCGATGCGGATGTGTGTCGATTACCGGCAATTGAACAAAGTCACCATAAAGAATAGGTATCCCTTGCCTAGGATTGATGACTTGTTCGATCAGTTGAAGGGAGCGAGATTTTTCTCAAAGATAGACCTTCGATCGGGTTATCACCAGTTGAAGATTAAGGCAGAAGATGTTCCCAAAACTGTTTTCAGGACTCGGTATGGGCACTACGAGTTCTTGGTAATGCCTTTTGGACTCACGAACGCGCCGGCAGCCTTTATGGATTTGATGAACCGGGTGTTTCGGCCACACCTTGATAGGTGCGTGATTGTATTTGTGGATGACATGTTGGTCTATTCCCAGACACGGGAAGATCACACACGCGACCTATGCCTTGCTTTGGAAATGCTAAGAGTACACAAGCTATACGCCAAACTTAGCAAGTGTGAGTTTTGGTTGGAAGAGGTGGCATTCCTAGGCCACGTGGTTTCTGCAGAAGGTATTGGTGGATCCGAAGAAGATCGAAGCAGTTATGAGTTGGGCGAGGCCCAAGAGTGTTACCGAGATACGCAGCTTTCTTGGGTTGGCAGGCTACTACAGGAGATTCGTAGAGAGTTTCTTTAGCCTTGCAGCACCGTTCACTTACCTGACAAGGAAGAATGCCAAGTTTGTATGGAGTGATAAGTGCGAGATCAGTTTCACGGAACTGAAGAAGAGGCTTACTACAGCTCCTGTCCTTACAGTGCCATCCGGACCTCTTGGGTATGAGGTGTACAGTGATGCCTCACACGTTGGACTTGGATGTGTGCTTATGCAACACAAGAAAGTCATTGCCTATGCATCAAGGCAGTTGAAGGAGCATGAGAAGAATTATCCCACGCACGACTTGGAGCTTGCGGCGGTCGTGTTTGCACTTAAGATTTGGCGGCATTACCTTTATGGGGTGGAGTTCTATGTGTTCACTGATCACAAGAGTCTCAAGTATCTCTTTTCCCAAAAGGAGCTGAATCTAAGGCAACGGCGTTGGATGGAATTTTTGAAAGACTATGATTGTACCATTCAATACCACCCGGGTAAAGCAAATGTAGTGGCAGATGCTTTGAGTAGAAGACCTCAAGGGTTGTTAGCACCTATGTTGGTTCAAGAATGGAAGCTACTAGAAGATTTGGCAAATCTGGACATCAGTGTGAATGACTCTGTCCGTGGTCCTACCTTGGCAAATGTTACGGTTCGGCCGTACATTATAGATTTGATCCAAGAATATCAAGCCATGGATGCTGAATTGTTGGCTTATCGGGACAAGGAAGTTGCTAAGGATAGTGAGGACTTCTCTCTCACTAGTCGGGGTGCTATCACATTCAAGGGAAGACTGTGCGTCCCAGCCAATGCAGATCTTCGAAGAGAAATTTTGGATGAAGCACACCGTTCGAAGTACACAGTGCACCCAGGGGGTACAAAGATGTACCGGAACCTCAAGAGTCACTTTTGGTGGCGGAATATGAAGAGGGAGGTTGCGGAATATGTGGCACGGTGCTTAGTGTGCCAACAGGTGAAAGCAGAACACATGCGACCCGCCGGTCTATTGCATTCCCTTCCGATTCCCGAGTGGAAATGGGAGAACATATCCATGGATTTCATAGTTGGCTTGCCAAATACGGCAAGGGGCTCAGATGCGATATGGGTAGTAGTGGATCGTTTGACAAAGTCCGCTCATTTCTTACCCTACCGAACTACTTTCAACTCAAGTCAGTTGGCTGCACTATACATCAAGGAAGTAGTTAGATTGCACGGAGTGCCTGTTAGTATTGTGTCGGATCGGGATCAAAGATTCACGTCAAGATTTTGAAAAAGTTTCCAGGAGGCTATGGATTCCCGACTTGATTTCAGCACCGCTTTTCATCCACAGACGGATGGGCAAACCGAGAGAGTGAACCAAGTCATTGAAGACATGCTTCGGGCTTGTATGTTGGATTTCAGAGGCAGTTGGGAAGAGCACTTGCCATTGGTTGAATTTGCCTATAATAACAGCTATCAGGCAAGTATTCAAATGGCACCATTTGAGGCCTTGTATAGGCGAAGTTGTAGATCTCCTCTCTATTGGGATGAGGTAGGCGAAAGGAAAGTACTTGGTCCGGAGTTGATTGAGCAAACTGCAAACACAGTTAAGATCATCCGGGATCGATTGAAAGCCGCTCAAGATCGCCAGAAAAGTTATGCGGACACACGCCGTAGGGACTTGGAATTTCAAGTAGGGGATCAAGTTTTTGTGAAAGTATCTCCTAGCAAAGGGATCATGAGATTTGGGAAGCGAGGCAAGCTCAGTCCTCGGTATGTTGGGCCTTTTGAGATTATCACACGGGTTGGTGAAGTTGCTTATCGAGTAGCTCTTCCACCTCACATGGCTGCAGTTCATAACGTCTTCCATGTGTCCATGCTTCGGAAGTATCTTGCGGATCCTTCGCATGTCATAGACTTGGAACAGTTGGAGATTCGAGAGGACCTCCCCTTGATTGAAAAGCCAGTCCAGATTTTAGATCGAAGGAATCAGGTGCTTCGCAACAAGACAATCCCTTTGGTTCTTGTGCAATGGCAACACCATGCTCGGGAAGAAGCTACATGGGAGCGTGAAGCCGAAGTCAAAGCAAAGTACCCAGAATTACTTGAATGAGTTTCTGTGTGAAGTCTGTATATGACTTGTAATGTTCTTTTTGATTTGTAATGCAAGTAGTGTCTGAATTTCGAGGACGAAATTTTTGTAAGGGGGGAAGGATGTAGAGCCCCAGACTTTTTCATGCTTAATACATGACACTTTCGTTGTCATCTTGCCTTTTTAAGAGGTATGATTAATAAATGAGGAAGAATTTGGAAATTTCAAAATGTCAGAATTGTTCCTCTTCGAAGTACGAACACAACGCAAGTTGAATCGTCAAAATCGGACGAACGAGTCAAAAGATATGGCCAAAAGAGTCTGTACCTGTAGGAAATCGTAGCACAGACAACGTACTCTGATAACGTATACTGTGTGCATCCGTTGTACAACTCACCACGGGTACGTTGTACGGCTCACCACGGGTACGTTGTACAAGCACCACGAGTGGCACTATTCACGGACCACGAGTGGCACTATTCACAAGCACCACGAGTGGCACTATTCACAGACCATGAGTTGACACTATTCACAAGCACCACGAGTGGCACTATTCACAAGCACCACGAGTTTGCACTATTCACAAGCACCACGAGTGGCACTATTCACAGACCACGAGTTGACACTATTCACAAGCACCACGAGTGGCACTATTCACAAGCACCACGAGTGGCACTATTCATGGCACCACGAGTTGACACTATTCACGGCACCACGAGTTGCACTATTCACGGCACCACGAGTTGGCACTATTCACGGCACCACGAGTTGGCACTATTCACGGCACCACGAGTTGGCACTATTCACGGCACCACGAGTTGGCACTATTCATGGCACCACGAGTTGACACTATTCACAGCACCAGGAGTTGCACTATTCATGGCACCACGAGTTGCACTATTCACGGCACCACGAGTTGCACTATTCACGGCACCACGAGTTGCACTATTCATGGCATCACGAGTTGCACTATTCATGGCACCACGAGTTGGCACTATTCATGGCACCACGAGTTGGCACTATTCACGATACCACGAGTTGGCACTATTCACAGCACAATGTGTTCAGCACTATTCACGGTCCTCGCGTCATTGCAGAAATCCCAGTAAGGGTATTACGGTCTTTTGTCAGTTCACTCTTACCTTAAGAGTTTAACCCGAGCCTTTAGGGTATCATTCAATACTTAGAGAGTTTGAGAGAATAGAAGAAAGAGGAGAAGGCGATTCCAATTTAGGGTTTCCATTTTTGGAGAGAAGTCAAAGGGTTTTGAGACCCTAGATCAACCTCAAGCCCGTTTTCTTCAAGATTTCGGTGCAAGCATTCGTGGAGCTCACGAATCAAGCTAGGGCAGCAACTCACAGCCATTTGGAAAGAGGGTTTCTTCCTCATTTCTTCAAGGTCGGTGCTTCTTACTACCCTCCTAGTTATAGTTCCTCTTTCCCCTTCTTTTCTTTTCATTTCTTTCATTTACACATGTGCTATGAGATGGATGAATGGTAAATGGTAAATGGTGAATGGTGATTGGAGATAGAAAGGGGCGATTGGATGCCAATGGTTGTGTGTGATGAACAAATGGGGAAGGGCATTGTTCCAATAATGAACGTACATGTATGATTTGAGTAAAACCCATCTAGAAAAGCATGTTGTAGGGCAAATCCATAATGAACACACCATGTTTGATGAAATGCCAAGGTGAACACAGTGAGCTGAAAATCTGGAAATGCATGCCTAATAAATTATGAATATTGCTAGGGACTATGATAGTGTGTTTCCTGCTTTCCCATAATGCTATGAATATTGCATTACTCAATCTTTGATGCTATATGTGTTGTGAAATTACCCAAATGTCATCTTTAAATTTGAATGCAAGTATGTACACGGTTCCCACGAGCACGGCATGCATGGCATGATTTATCGAGGTTTTCAAGAACATGGTTAGAGGTGGGACATATCCTACGATATGTTTTACCTCGCTTTTCACAAGAAGACAAGAATCAACATTACATGAGGGGTCTCCCCTCACTCACAAGTGCATATCATGAAGAAGGGCCTCCCTTCCCTTGCAAGTACATACATATGATAAAGAAGGGTCTCCCTTCCCTCGCAAGTGCATTGCATAAAGAAGGGTCTCCCTTCCCTCTCAAGGCATCTCACAAGTGTATCTCACAAGTTACATGATCACAAGCAAGCATGCATGACATGACACGACATACAAGAATCAAGCAAGATAGACAAGACAAGATTTCAAGTACGAAAAGAGATTTCAAGTCAAGTCAAGTGCACGATGTTTTCAAGAGGATTTATCGGCTTTCTACGAATTTCAAGCATGATTATAAACTGCTTTACTTCCTTGTATGATATGAATTGTTTCCATTTGACATATATGAATTACTCCTGATCATGTGTTGCCATTTCTATGCTATGATTGTTGGTTAGTATTTAGTACCCGCTGAGTATTCCATGCTCAGCCGTACTTCTTATGTCGGCAGGTTCTGAGGGAGCTGCTGCTCCATTTGATGTTTGTGCTCCTGGTCCATGGGTGGAAGAGGAGTATGTCGAGAAGCCTTTGGAGGAACCTCCCGTAGAGGGTTATTAGTAGGTGGTGATTAGATTCTGAGTGGTTTAGCTGTGGGTGAGACGAGAGTCAGATTTATGTATTTTGGCGGGCATGTCCGCACTTTCTTTGGATTCTTTTGTATAAACTTGGATTGATTATGTATATACATAGAGGTGTGGTAGACTTCCGCTATACCATGTTAGAGCATGTTTCCGCTGTTTTGTCCTCTATCGTATATGCTCTGTGGGTTTTGCAGGTTAGTTGTCAAGCAAGTCATGATTAGTCGTCCAAAGTTCACTCTAACTCCTAGGGTGGGTTTCGGGTCGCTACACCGGGTGCATTTGTCCCGGTGCGAGTTGCAGGGTGGACAGAACTTCATCGAAGACGGGATGAAGAGGGAAGCGGAGGCCAGCCTCAAGTTGGGAGAGATAGACAACGATACAGGCAGAGCGCCTATCTATAATAGCATCATCTCGCATGAAATGGAGATTGACGTTGGAAGGGAAGTCGAAACGTTCCCTGTAACGGTTCAGATGTGCCAACTGGTGCTGGCGCAGAGCTGAGGATTTTTTAACGTAGGCACCATGAGGTGCCCTACCTGTGCAACTGGCCTCATCATCGGTAGGGCCTCTAACTTCCTCTAACCTAGCAGGTTCTACGGGAACGATGGCAGCCATGGTGATTGGAAGAAACAGAGAAGAGGGACAAGAGCAGTGAACAGAGCAATGGAGTGTGCACAAAGCAGAGTCACCCCATGAACCAGAGAAGAGAGAAATGGAGAAACAGTAACAAATAACAAGAGAAAGGGTGAAGAGCGTACCGAACCGAAGACAACTCAGAGAGATTGTTGAGAGCTTGAGGAAGATGAACTTTCGGTTGAGAAGAGAATTCGGCAGAGTAACAGTGCTTGAAGAAACAGAGTGAAAGAGAAAGAGGATTCGATGGGATTTTATAAGCATCTCAGGTTTGTGAAAGTACACCACTGCCCTTCATCTGAGCCGTACACCTATATCAGCGGAAATGAAAGCAGTGGCAAGATCGTCTTTTCACCAAAAGAGAGTAACCGTCAGAGTTATTAAAGCATTTGAAATTCAAATCGGCGATGATGACAGCCTGTCCGCATTAAATAGACGTGACGGTTCGCACGCGTAACCAGCTGGCGTGAACGGTCGACCTTCTCAGCGAGCGTTTAAAGCACGCAACGTTCCGTCTTCCGGAGCAGTGCCAGGTATGATCTTTTTGTCCGTTTATGACGCTTCGAACTACGTTCCAAGCATCATAAATGGGCAAATTGTAACGGTTAAAATTCGTAAAATCAACCCAGCGTTGGAGGACGAGCTCGTTTTTTGTCGTTTTGTTCACGAAAGTGACACGTGGACACTAGTTGGGGTCACGTGCTTAAAATATAGGGGTCACATGTTGTCTGATGCACAACGATCCCGTTGTGCGCGTTACGACGTCTTTGTTCTCTTGCAGAACAACGTTTCCGTTGTGGCTTTGACAACGTGCTCGTTGTCTAAAGCACAACGTGAACGTTGTACTCTTGACAACGTCGTTGTCGTTACGCGAACAACGAGTCCGTTGTCTCACTGACAACGATGTCGTGCTGTATTTCAAGGCATCTACGCCGTAACCGAGCTTGAGTCAACAACGAGACCGACTCGTAAGAGGAAGTGATCAGGAGGCGATCCATAATTCCGACAGGCGTGCCGAACGTGCCGTTTCGTGCCGAAAGCACTGTCTTGGCATTTAATGCTGGTCACTTCTGCGTACCGTCCGATCCCGTCCGATTGGACTTATAGGAGGCTCTCACGTGTAATGCAACCGGCGGCAGATATGTCTAAGATATTTGGCAATGAGTGCAAAGACACGTGGTATGGACACCTATGGCCATCCATGGTCATCGATGGCCATACCAACCCTTGCCCTATAAAAACCCCGTGATTTTTAGTGCACAGGACACTTGTTCATTAACCCAGATCCGAGAATACGTGTTCAATGCTTCCAGTGTCTTGCGTATTTTTCAGTGACTGATCTGTTCATCATCTTCTTCACTTACTGACTTTATCATCGGAGTACAGGTCAGGGTGCCACACCCTCCGCTCCAACCTTCTACCAGTAAACCAGAGCGTGGAAAGAGCTGCTGCTGACGCGTGTCCTTCCGGTAATATTTCCCCTCACAGGCATGAATAGATTGGCACAACTGCACAGCTCCTCCTTTTTGTTTGCAACCGATACACCTTTTTGTTTATTTAGAAATATCATGCCCCCTCTATTCCATGTGGCAATTAGGGAGGGAAATTAGGTATGTGATTCAACAAATGAGATGAACAGGCATGGATAGAACGGCACAACTATACTCCTCCCTTTGACTCTCCACTGATACATCTATTTGTTTGTTTAGAAATACCGTGCCCTCTATAAGGGCTGTCATCCTTCATTCTCTCTACTAATGTGTCCCTTTTGTTTCTTTTCAGTGTCATTCGCATACTTAGCTCCTCTTTTTTTTTATCAGATACTTAGCTCCATTAATGAATGGTTGTTTATGATAATTTCAAAAGGCAACAAGTAGAGAGTGTGGGTTGACATGCCCAAGAGCAAGGCCAGAAAAACCAAGTTTCTTTATTTCTTTCGTTCTTCCCCCCCCCCCCCCCCCCCCCCCCCCTTCTTTTTTCCTCATGCTGCTTTTTACAATATTTTAACTATCCTTATCATTTGTGATTTTTAATGCAGGGTTATTGATGGGAATCTTCATGGGAAAAAAGATTAATCTTCCATATGTAATCCAGTTGCCTTATAGAAGAGTTGGCTTTTGAATATTCTTCTCATCCTGTGGACCATCTAAATTTATTTCATATGGTATGTATTATTTTTTTTTTGGTTGGTATACAGGCACGCACGGTTAGGCTGCAACCCCGGTTAGTCAAGTATATGTTCTAATTAGTTAAGGGTGGGTGGAGAGTACAACACTCTCACCCTCTCGAGAATGGATCCCGGAACCTCCCTCCTATTGCATAACATCTTTTTTGTTTTCTTTGTTTTCGGTCTCAATTCTCACTTCTCAGATATACTCAAAGGGTTAACTTAAGTACGAAGAACCCCAAATAAAAATGGGTAAATTTCATTCACCTCCCTTGAGGTTTGGTGAAATTTCAAAAACCTCTCCCCTAGCTTTTGAAATTACACTGCGCCTTGTCTGTAACATATACCCCAATCCCTTGAGTTTACCATTACTTTATAGATGGACTTTGATAATGTCATCATTTAATCATTTTAAAATGTCTAAATAACCATTTTTCAACACAAAGTTAGTTAATTCAATAAAATAAATGAGAATTGGTTTCTAGCCAAGGTTAATACTATCAACTTAAGGTTAATATATATTTCCAAAATCAAATGTATATATATATTTTTCTAAAAACCAATGTTAGATAGATGAATTATTGGGGTGAGTGAATCTTAACCATAGTTAGTGGGTATTAAAAGGGACATATGCTGACTTATTGACTTATAAAGATCCCTTAATTATGGTTAAACATAATTAACTTAAGGTTAATATTTTTTCTTCTTCTTAAAAGCAAGGTTAGATGGATTAATCCTAAGGGTGAGTGAATCTTAAGCACAATTAGTGAGTGTTAAATGAGACACGTGGCGGCTTGTAGAATCCCTTTTAATTATGGTTAAGCATAATCAACCGAAGGTTTTTTTCTCTAAAATTCAAGGATAAATGGATGAATCCTAGGGGTGAGTGAATTTTAACCATAGTTGGTGGGCTTTAAAGGGGACGCGTGGTGGCTTGTAGAGCTCCCTTTAATTGTGGTTACCCATAAGTAACCTAAGGTTTTTTTTTCTAAAAACCAAAGTTTGATGGATGAACCTTATGGGTGAGTGAGTTTTAACCATAGTCGGTGGGTGTTAAAAGGGATACGTGACGGTTTATAGAGATCCTTTAACTGTGGTTAAATATAATTAACCTAAGATTAATATTTTTATTTTATTTTCTTATAACCAAGGTTAGGTTAATGAATCAATCATAGGGATGAGTGAATCTTAACCACAGTTAGTGGGTGTTAAAAGGGACACATGACCCTTGTAGAACTCTCTTTAATTGCGGCTAAGCATAACCAATCTAAGGTTATTTTTTTCCCTAAAACTAAGGTTAAATGGATAAACCTTAGGGGTGAGTCTGAGTAAATCTTAATCATACTTTAAAGCTCAACCAAAGAAATACATGAACTTCCAAACAAGAAGCAGAAAGGTACGCGGAATGTGAGATTTACGCGCATTGAAGGCGCGTCAACCATATTTACACAAACTGGTGTAGTCTACGTTCTAAAATGTCTTACGTGTCGATGATTTATTGGATAAATACCCAGCAATGACGTAAACGATTGCCCGGCTATTTGTGTCCGGTGTCCCTCTCCAGCACTATCACCACCGTTTCGCTTGACGGAATTGTCCCCAACAAAACCCTCAATCGCGCTTCAACAGGTACGAAATCTACATCCATTATAGATCTGGATTTGGATTGAAGAGCTCTTTAGAATTTTCGATTCGTCTAGGGTTAATTTCTTTCTGGTTCTTTCAATAAGAAGTCATTCAGACAATTGATTTGATTTTGTTTCTAGGGTTTATCTGAATTCTCTAATAACGGTTGGGGATATCTGCAACTATCCATTTTTCAAGTTTATGTGGGGAGATCTCCTACAGTTCTACCTCAAGATTTGCTGAATGACTTGAAATTTTTTATATTTTATCAGAAGTTCTTGAGAAATTTATCGCTTTTCCATTCTTTCTCTGAATCGTTTTTTTTTTCGTGCTAAATATTCAAATGTTCGTATTACAGTTTCTCTATACCAGTTTTTTCCCCCAACAGTTCTATTTATTTCTTGATCAGAGCTGGTAGTATTTACAGTCTGCAACATAATATATACAGGCCTTTGTTTCCTTTGATCAGAGCTGGTATTGTATTAGTGTAATTCTCTTTATCTTTACTGTATAGCACTTCGCATTGACTGATATCTCTCGAAGAATTGTTTGATGGGTGGCTTTTGTTTGAATGATTTCCATTTCTAGATGAAGTCAAAGATGGTAATAGTGTTGATATTCAACTTCCTTCTATCTAGCAAACTATATATTTTTATTTATTTATTTGGAAAAATATTTTTCCCTTTTATATCTATATCTATAATTTGGATAATGCTAGCTCCCCACTTTCTTTTGAATTCAATTTCTTCAAGGGGATAACAGGTGTTATTCTCTTCCACTAAGAGAAAGATACTTGTTTTGTACTAATGCATGTCATCCCCTTGATGAAAGTCCCCTCGATGAAAGTGACTTTAAAAAGAAAGTGGAGCTAACATTACCTGCATAATTTTTAGGGACAAACCACAAAAAAAGCACATTGCAGCTTTTTCCAGATTTTAAAGTTAGAATCCATCTCATTTACTTTTAATTGATATTTGTTTACTTATTTCCTTGCAAGATTAAGGGATTGGAGATTCCACTTTGACTTGGATTTGTATTTGGTGTTGTGTTATTTGATTGAATGATGTGTTGTGACAGCTCTTGGAGGAAATGATCAGGCTGCAAACATATGCGGGACTCAGTTTAGCAGGCGCACTTGCTGTTATATATTATGCCTTTAACAGTAGAGGCCAATTCTACCCAGCCATGGTGTATCTATCGACATCCAAGATCAGTTTGGTGCTTCTCCTCAACATGGGTCTGGTCATCATGTGCATGTTGTGGCAGTTAACCAAACGGTTGTTCCTTGGATCCCTCCGAGAAGCAGAGGTTGAGAGGCTAAACGAACAGGCGTGGAGGGAGGTAATGGAAATCCTTTTCGCAATCACCATATTCCGACAGGATTTTTCTGTTACGTTCCTGGCGATGGTGACTGCTCTCCTGTTAATTAAGGCCTTGCACTGGTTGGCTCAGAAGAGGGTTGAGTACATTGAAACAACCCCATCGGTTCCCATGTTGTCCCACATCCGGATTGTTTCTTTTTTGGGGTTCCTTCTTGTTCTGGATAGTCTCTTTCTGTACAGTTCTTTAAAGTATTTGATACAGACTTGGAAACCTTCGGTTTCTCTCTTCTTTTCATTCGAGTAAGTTGGTTATGCTTCTCCCTCTTTGATTATTTTCAGTTGGATGAAAATATGCTCCTTATAATTGCACGGCTATGTTGAGCAGCTATCTTGCTATAATGCTTTGTCATTTAGGAAAGCTTATTTATAAAACTTGTTAACTCAATATAGCATTAAGTTTACTGCTCTGAAATGTAAGATTCTTAAGTGGGGCCTCTGCGTGCTAATTAGGTTTCTAATGGTTTTACGTAATGGCCATCTATCTCTTAACTGTATGAACCATATTGCCTAATCATTTAAATCACCTAGTGGATATTAATTATGATTGAGAAAATTTAGGGTTGCATAGATGAGTTATTTTTTGTGCATAAGTGTGGTTGTGACTTGCAAATATATCCATAGCCCATATTTTAAATCTTCCACCAAAAGGCTTGATCTATCTGCCACAGTTTGTGGTTCGAGAGATCAAGGATGTACTCCAGATTGCATTAGAGAATCCTTATTGGAATAGTACATACATGGTTAATCTAGAAGTGAGATTGTAGGTCACATAGATGAATTATTTTTTGTGCAGAATTGAGTTTGCTACTTGCAAATCTATCCATAGTCCGTTTTAAATCTTCCACCAAAAGGCTTGGTCTATTTGGTTTGTGGTTGGAGAGATCAAGGACTTAGTCCAGATTGCATGAGAGAATCCATATTGGAATAATACATACAACTTTAGTCCAGAAGTGAGATTGTTGCTCACATATTTTTGCTTATTTTTATATTCCTTAATCTTTTTTAAGTCTTCCATCCTAAGGCTTGATCTTTCTGCTTTGTGATTGGGGAGCTTGAGGATTCAATTCCAAATTGCATGAGAGAATCCATATTGGAATAATTGATCGTTGATACCTATCATTTTTAGGGTGGATTCAGTGGAGTACACATTTAGATTGGTTGAGCTTGCCAATAGACATAAGGTGATCCGAGTAAGTAGCTTTCCTTTGATTATCATCCAAGATATAAAGCTGCAATTTGGAATTTTGTGCATACCAAATCAGCTTCAACCAGCAAAACTTTGCCAGAATATTCCTTATGGAAATGTTTTGGAACTTGGAACAGATTGGCCCTTAGGATTAGCTGACCTGGATTCTAAGACTGAAGTCTTTTTTTCCCCCTCTAAGACTGAAGTCATACATCAAGCTGGCCTAGAAATTGACCATGCCTAAAAATTAGCTTACATGACCTGGTAATATCATTGAACAGTGAACCTGCCAACTTTAGTGGATCCTATCAAACCAGCCGGGTATGACCCACCTTGGTGGGTAGTAGACTCGGTGGGAACCTAGCATGCATTTTTTTTAAAATAACAAAAATTCCCTTACATATGTGAGGGTTTCAAGACATTGGGGGTTCATTTTCTTTTGTTTTGTAAGGGAACCTAGAGTTTGAATTAGAGAGGAAGCGGATATCCACCGAATTGTAACCAAAATCAACTCATGGATTCTCATTGGAGCATTGTGGGAAGTGGAGTGGTTTAAGTGTTATATACTCATTTTTTATGAAAATATTCTTCACCTTCCGTTTATTTTCAGATAATTTTTTTTTTCTAGTTGTTTTCCATGTTTTATGATGAAAGCTGATATAATCATTTCAATTTTCAACTCAATTCATCCATTTTGTTAAACCTGGTTGACCTGAATTGCTTAAGAAAATGGCTCAAGCTCAATGTAGTGAAAATGTTGCCTAGGAAACGACTAGGCGGCTAGGCCATTATCTCGCCTTGCTAGTGCCATGAATAGCACCTGTGAATAGTGGTATGAATATTTCCCGTGAATAGTTGGACAACTTCAAGGGTACAATTCTTAATTTCTTTAGTATGTTTCTGGATTTTTTTGAAGAATGTATAGAGGTTTTTTCTCACCCTAGGTATCTATTCGGCCTATTGTTTTGGAGAAAAATTGCTATTATTTGATGAGTTTGAATATTCCAATATTTTTGAAACTCGTTTAAGGAAGTTCTGTGATGGATTGAAGTCAGGGTGATGTATTGTTACTACATTTAGAACTTTTTTGGCTGTTTTTGGGATTTTAAATCTTAAATTTGAGAATTTGGGATTTTGTAGAGATTTTACATTTATCTAAGGAATATTATCATCAATGTTGACAAAAGGAGGTCAAGCTAGTCATGATCCTGAGCCTAGCTCGACACTGCCCGAGATCACAAGTTGAAGCCAAGGAGGGCAGAGCTTGATGACTGCATTGACAATGAACCATATGTGTATCACATACATGTATAATGAAAGCATAGTGAGAACCCCTATCAGAATGATATGATGATCATATAATAGTTTTTTTTATCGGTAATAGTGATCAATGCATAGATATATAAAACAGATTGGGCTTTGCTAGGTTACAACAAAATCTCGATCGAGCGAGGGAGGGAGGGAGAGAGAGAGAGCGAGGGGAGGGGGAGAGGGAGAGGGAGAGGGAGGGGAGGGGAAGGGTAGGGGAGAGAGAGAGTATTTCTCATCCTGTTTTCCTATGAAGCTCGCTTCCATGGGCTATGTGGTTTGAGATTGGGCTTTGCTAGGTTACAACGAAATAGAGAGAGAGAGAGAGAGAGAGGGAGAGAGAGAGAGAGAGAGAGAGAGTATGTATAAGGTTGGAAGCTCGTTGTCATGCTGTTTTCCCAGGATGCTCGCTTTGCTCATGCCCTGTTTATTGGTCAAATAGGGCTATGTATGTGGGACGTGATGGGGTAGACATGAGTCTACAACCTAGGGTGTAAATCATCTTAGTATTGCTGGATTGGAACCTACGACACCTAGCTCTCCACTTATATCACGTAAAAACCAATATTTAAGGGTATGACTGCCCATACTAATATAATGGAATTGAGACATCCATATCTGTTTCTCACTTTTTTATTCAAGGATTGGGCCTCGCTTCCCGCCTCTTGCTTTTGCTTCACATCCCGTGTTTGCTTCTCGCTTGGGAACTATGATTTTGATTATAATACCTCATATCGTCAAGATTTATCAGGAAGGGATGTAGGGTGTTTAGGGACGAAAATGGTGAAATTCTCATGGACTTTGTTGGCCCTAGGACAGAGAGACTCTAATTTGGCAGAAGTGAATTCTTCCCAACTTTGAATATTTATGCGAACTGAATAGCTCTTTGATAGGCTTGCTCGTTTTCCTTAGGAGCTATACACTTGGGAGGGGCCTAAAAAGGGTGAGACATATACAATGTAATCCCCACAAAACCAGGAGTTGTTTTGTTTGCTAGAAAGTTTACTTATAAATAGACTTGTATTACTAGCCCAATTCCCCCTATTTCCGTAGTTCTGAAGGGTTGAGACAGGGGGATCCTTTGTCCTGGCACTCTTCATTATTGTTTCGGAGGCCCTAAGCTGGATGTTGCTCCGTGCGAATGGGCGGGCGTTGTTGGTTTCACCATTGGTCAAGAATGTCTAAGTATCCCACACCTGCAATTCGCGGATGATACTTTAGTCTTCTGTGGTGCCTCCTGGTCGCAACTTATTAATATGCGGTGTATCCTGCAGTGTTTTGAGGCAGTGTCAGGCCTCAGAGTTAACTTGTGGAAGAGTGAAATAGTGTCAGTTGGTGATATCCATAACCTTGAGCTACTGGCCAGTTGTTTAGGATGTTGAAAAGGGTCTCTCCCGTCTACTTACCTTGGTCTTCCTCTAGGGGCCTCTTTCAAGTCCAAATTGGTTTGGGCTCCAGCTATTGACAAATTCTCCACCAGACTTCTAGGTTGGAAGTCCCGTCTCCTCTCCAAAGGTGGTAAGTTGACCCTCATCAAGAGTACACTTCAAAGCCTCCCGACTTATTATTTATCCACCTTTTGCCTTCCCAAGTCCATTGCCCGGGCAATTGATCGTCTCTAGCGCAATTTTCTCTGGCATGGGCGAGACGACCATAGGAAATACCATCTCGTAGACTAGAACCAAATCTGTAAACCGCCATGGGCTAGGGGCCTAAACGTTGTTCCTCTCAGTGCCATGAACAAGGCACTTGTGGGTAAATGGGTGTGGCGGTTCGGTGAGGAGTGTGAGAGTCTTTGGCGGAAGGTGATCGTAGCTAAGGCATGGGCTAGCATCACCTTGGTTGTCTAAGGGGGTCAGAGGCCCCCACGAGGTGGGTCTTTGGAAAAGAATCATGAGGGTAGCTTTCGTCCTTAGAGCCTTTCACTAGGTTTAAGCTGGGAAATGGGTCGACATCTAGTTTTGGAATGATGTCTGGTGCGGTTTATCGAGACTTAGAGACGATTTTCGTTCCATCTTTCACCTGACCACCAATAGAGGGGCCTCCATTGCCGAGTGTGTTGAGAGGTTGGGAAACGATATAGTCTAGTATCTTAGACTTATGAGAGATTTAAATGATTGAGAAATTGAGGAGATGCAAAGGCTTCTGGCTAGGTTATGTTCTTCCTTTCCAATATCTCAGATTAGAGATTGTAGGGTTTGGTCCCGAAGCAACAACAATCAATTTTCAGTTCGATCACCCTTACAGTCCTTTGACCCTCCGCTTTTGCACTCATTTCCTCATAAGGCTATCTAAGCTAACCATGTTCCCTCTAAGGTATCTTTCTTCCTCTGGTCCCTGCATTAGATAATTTTTTTTACTTTGGATCATTTGAAGAGGCGAGGGTGGAGCTTAGCTAACTATTGCTATTTGTGCCTGAATGCGGAAGAGTCTGTGAATCATCTACTCCTGCACTGTTCGGTTGTCTTTCGGCTATGGGCTTTCTTCTTGGCTAGTTTGGGTGTGGAGTGGGTCTTTCCCTTTTCTTTTCTGAGCTTCTTATCTGGATGACGGTTGCTAAGGAGCTAATATGGTCTATTTTACCCGCTGATATATTGTGGTCTATTTGGAAAGAGAGGAACGGTCATATTTTTGACAATTCAGTATCCCCAGACCACCGAATCTTGACCCAGGTGCGACAACGGATCGTGGAATGGAGCTCTATAACTCAGCAATGTCAGGAAGTGAGGGATACCCTACCGCTATGAGGAGATAGTTTAGCTGTTTGTTAGTTTGTTGTTTGATTGCTTATGCTTTTCTTTTTTTCTCTTTTCCATATTTTGTTGTGATTTGCATCTATTTGTACTTAGTTTACATCTCTGTAAACTACTAGGCTTTCTCTTTATAATATATATTTACTGATTTACCAACAAAAAAAAATGTAATCTCTTAAAGGTTAATGTTTCATGGGCTAAAGGAAAAAAAAGAAAAGCTTCATGCTTGTTGAAATTTGTGACTTTATCAGTAGTCTATTAACTTAATTGTTTTGTAGTTTTCCCATTAGTCTTTTACTGTTTGAAGGACACCATACTTTGAGATATACATGAGTAAAGTGACCTTTCTCTTTTTTCAGGCCATGGGGCAGTTCTAAATTTATAATTGGGTACAATTTCTGAAGGTTTGGCGTTTGTTAGTTTGTATCTAATTGTATGTCTGTAAATTTTGTATCTCAGGTACATGATACTTGCAACAACAACAGTGTCAACCTTTGTAAAATATGTTTTCTATGTTAGCGACATGCTTATGGAAGGGCAGTGGGAGAGGAAGGCAGTCTACACCTTTTACTTGGAACTTATGCGTGATTTACTTCACTTGTCAATGTATCTGTGCTTTTTTCTTGTGATTTTCATGTAAGTAATGCATTCACTAATAACTTCTTGCATGCACACACGTGCACATGCAGACACTCAATCATAAATACACACACACACACACACACACACACTCAGACACACACACACACACACACACACACAATGACAATGATTCGGGTGGACTATTCATTTCCAAATGCTTAAATAGGGACTTTCTAGGGCCTGTTCAAACATACCTAAAATGAAGGCCAAATAGTGACATTGTCAACTAAATGATGCTGTCAAAGCGCTAGGCTCAGGCCGGGCCAGGAGCTGTACAAGCCCAGCCTGGATGAGCCGAACCCTTGCCTGACCTTTACATGGGGTGTGATAAAATAGTAAGGAGGTTCATGTGCATTTGTAGCATTCAGCACAAAAAATACTGTCAATATGATTCTCACCTATTCCCATCTCCAACTGCTTGCAGTTATTTGCCATTACTGAAAAATGGCGTTCTGACATCCCTAGCCTCTCTTTTCAAGAAGTAAATCTTGCAAAAGAAAGATTCCCCACTACGTTATCTGTCTATCTTATTTATTTCCAAAACCTAATTGGGCTAAAGAAACTGAAAGAAATCAATCAGGGTTTCTCAGCTATCCTGAAAAAAGTGAGAAACTGAGAGAGATCTGTGACAGCAAATCAATTAGGGTTTCGCTGAGAAATTTAGCAGAGTTTCGAGGATCTGTTGCTTTTATAGAGTTAATGTTTGGTTTTTCAATTACTATAATGCCCATGGAATATATATATATATATATATATATATATATATATGCAAGTAGAAAGTAAAACCCTAGAGGAAAGAGGAAGAAAAGGGAGGAAGTAGGAGGTATTCGAGTGAGCCGAGATTGGCTTGAACATGTTTGAGCTCAACTTGAGTTGGGCTTGGGCTTGATTCGAGCTCAAACTTCATCCAATCCGAGCCGAGCTCGGGTTGACTTAAGCTTGATTCATGGAATTATTTTATTTAATTTTACATAATTTTAATAAAATTGTTTATTAATAAATTATAATACAAAAACTATAGAAAATTACGGGGTAGTCCTTCGATCCAAAGAGTAGAGAGTTAGATCGAAGTTTCTACTTTCAATTTCTTAATTTTTTTGTGATTATTATCCCTTGAACTTATTTATTAAAAATTATTACGATAAAGAAAGTTAAAATATTATTTTGTATTAATATATATAACTACCAAAAAATATTATATATATATATATATATATATATATATAATATTTCGAGTCAAGTCGAGCTCAAGCCGAACCGAACCCCAAAAATCCGAGCTTCAAGCCGAGCCGAGCCGAATCAAATAGGGTTTGGCTTGAGCTTGGCTTGTTTAAAGTTTAAACATTCGAGCTCAAATAAAAGCTTGGCTTGCTTCGTTCGAGCTTGAAATGCCAGCTTGAGCTTGGATCAAATGAACTTAGCAGAGTCGAACTGGCGAGGTAGCTTGACTAGGAGGAAGATGAGAAGAAAAGAAAAATCGGAGAGAAATGATTAGGGGGCTGATCCCCTTTATCAATAATACCCTTTAGAGATGATACAATGTATCAACTCCCCTAGTAATAACATATCTCAACACTCCCCCTCAAGATGTGCATAGATATCTATTATGCCCAGTTTGATAATAACATATTTTAGGCACATTTAGTACGTACATCATTAATCTGATTTTCTGTTGTGACAAACAGTAAATACAAATTCTGAGAAATAGCCTGCTCTCATATGAAATGCCTATCGATCTCTCTATGTTTAGTATGAACATGCTGAACCGGATTCTGACCAATGCTGATGACTGCTTTGTTGTCACATAACTATTTCATTGTAACACCTATCTTGAATTCTTGACACACAAATCTCACTATAAGATTTTCAGCTATAATAGTTCAGCCACACCATGTGCCATTGCCCTATACTCGGCTTTTGCACTCAACTTGGCTACCAACTTTGCTTCTTACTCCCCTAAGTTAAGAGATTACTCCTAAGAAATGTACATTATCCTATAGTGGGCCTTTTATCATCAACATTTCCAGCCCAATCGGCATCAATGTAAGCTTATAGCTGTAGATGTCCATGATTAGCAAATAGTATACATTTCCTAGAGTTGTCTTCAAATAACACAATATCCTTTCAACGGCTTCATAGAGTCATAATGAGGAATCCGAGTTTCGTGCATGAACTTACTCAACTCACTAACAGACATACACATTGTTTGGCCTTGTGAGAGAAAGATAAATAATAAGAACAACTAATCTTCGATCTTTATCTTCAAGTAATTGCCCATCACTGGTGCTCAACATATGATTTGCCTCAATTAGAATATCTGTAGGTACCTAATTTCCTACTAATCTTAAGTAAGTCGAAGGTATACATTCTTTGTGATATAAAGATTCTATTCTTGGAGCAAGCCACACCTATACTCAGAAATTACTTGACTTCTTTGGTCCTTGATCTCAAATTCCCATGCTAGAAACTTCTTCAACTTTCGATCTATAGAGAATCATTTCCTGTCACCACAATGTCATCAACATAGACAATTAGAGTTGTAATTAATTGCCCATGCTGTCTCACACATAGTAACAATATTCTCTGAAATTTTTTAAAAATTACAAATTATTTGCGAATTTTAGGTATGCCGAATTATTCTCCAAATTATTCGTGAATTTTAGGTTTGCCGAAATATTTCTGAAGTATTTGAGAATTTTGCGAATTATTCACGAATTTCATAAATTATTCATGATTAATTCTCGAATTTTGCAATAATTCGTTTAGTTCGATAGAGTAAACTGTTTATTTTGTATATTATCTAATCAAAATTGTTGGATATTTTTTTATAATTATTTTTCCCCCCGAATTGTGCCCGAATATTTCGTGAATTTTCCAAACTTGACCGTTGCCGAATTATTCCTGAACCCCGACTTTGTCACTATGGTCTCACAAAGAGAGCAATCTGCACGACGTCTCATGAAAAGAGTGATCAAATGACTCTGAGTAATCATACACTTCCTCACAAATCTCCATGATGAAAGGCATTCTTCACGTCCGGTTGACGTAAAGGCTAAGCAAAACTCGTTGCCAAAGATAACAAAATCCTCATAGAATTCATCTTTGTAACCAGAGCAAAAATCTTCCAGTAGTCTATCCCATAGTTACCAAGTCAAGGTTTGGTAATCACGTCCAGTGGACGTAAAGGCCAAGCAAAACGTGTTGCCAAAGATAACAAAATTCTTGTAGAATTCATCTCTATAACCAGAGCAAAAATCTCCCTGTAGTTTATCCCATAGTTACCAAGTCAGGGTTCGGTAAGTAATCGTCTAGGAGAAATTTTAGAAATAATCAGCAAAATTCGAAAATAAATTGAGAAAATGTCAAGCAAGATATGGAAAATATATATAAGATTAATAATTATGAAACTTGTAAACAAATATATTTCATGTATTAGATATTTATTCGGGACAATTTATAAATTGTGAATAGTTCGTGTTTAATTAGTGAAATTCGCAAAAAAGTCACTCTTTCAATTAGCTCATTTCCTTTGGGTAAATCCGCCATCAACCTTCTGTCTGATTAGCAACCAATCTCGTCGTGTATCTTTTAATCAACGCATTAGCCTTGGTCACTTGCAACCAATTGACTCATTTCCTTTGGGTAAATCTACCTTTTTTCATGTACCATTATTAATTAAGGCTCTCATCTCTTTCATTGTAGTCTTATGCCACTTAGGATTGGAGATTGCCTCTTGAAACCTGTAAGGTAAAAACAAAATAAACTAATGATTGAGAATAATTAGGGCACAAAGAATTAGAGATGCATAAGATACATAAGTAGAGATAGGAACGCTGACACTTCCCTTTGCGTAAGGCCAGAGCGTTATCACCATTCGTAGGAATGGACACCATAGAGGAATTACGATTATTTGAATCGGAATCTAAATTGGAGCATGGTTTAGAGAAATTTGTATTGGTAGCTGGTCTTATCACAGTGGTCCTTTCTCCCTTTTTGTTTCTGGTGTAAACTTATAATGCCTTCTCAAGAGTAGTATTACTAGAAACTAAATACTGTTCTGAATAACAGAATGAGAAGGAACATCAATAACCGATTGAGGAAGAGGAACTAAAGAAGAATAATGCCTCTCTTCCAACTCACTATCTCCCCTTGAAGAGAGGTATGGGGGATGAAGAAAGAAGGTTTTAGACTAACAAAAGTGACGTCCATAGGAACAAACCATTTGCGTGACACTGAAGTCAAAACACTTGTTATTCCTTGAGTGTAGGAATATCCTAAGAGAACAACTCGAATGGATTTGGGATCCAATTTAATTTTATTTGGACCTAAATCTCAATACATGAATAAAGCACACACAACCAAAGACTCGAGGAGAAACAATGAAGAGGGATTGATCTGGACAAAGAATGTTATGTGGAGATTTTAACTTCAGTACTCGGGATGACATACGATTGATAAGGTAGTCTGCTTTGAATTGCTAATGCCCAAAACTTCTTCAATACATTCATTCCTGTGAGGAGGCTTCGATCAACTTTCATAAAGTGATGATTTTTTGCTCTCGGCCACTGTTTTGCTGAAGAGTATTGTGACGCCCCGAACCCACGCATTAGGGAATCAAGTTCCGAGATGTGCACTCGGTCGTCGTTACTACGCAGCGGAAGACTTTGGCTGCGAAAATGTAGGAAATTTCAATTTTTCTTATGAGCTTACATAAGCAATAACAACTAGTCATCGCAATAACCTATCATAAGCAAATGCATTACCTTTACTTGCTACGGTGGTCCTTATAAGTCTCCAATGTCTTGTCAGGACCTTCTATTCTCTGGGCAACAACATTATAATCTACTGACATGAAACGTCAGTAAGCTATGAAGCCTAATAAAATCCACAGTCCATCTAGACTATTTTCCACATAGTAACACCCATTAATAATGATATAGCCGCACAGTTCAATTTATATATTATAGTAATATGCAGGATAACAAGGCAGTAAGAGTATTATGAATTGTGACCCAAGGTCACTCGGGGCTGTTTGACCCTATCTGAGGTTCTCAACCTCTTAGCTTTTTCCAATTATGGAGTTCATTTATTTAGCAGTGTTTGAATTTCCAGGTTATCATTCCAAACATTCAATCATGTTTCTTTTCGAGTCCTTGAACTCTATTAACTGGCCATAGCCCATACACAATTCAGTTTTGAGTTTGTGTATCATTTGTAAATCTGCAGGGTCTAGAACCGACAAAATCAAGCCACAAGTCCTTAGATTCCATTCAGTCTTGAAGACTTAAGTCTCAACGCACATTTGGGCATTCACTCATTACCAATCATACCTTGAATCATTTAGACTCGCACACAGTTCTGTGCCTTCACCTGATCACAACCGAACCTTGGGTACACCGGCTCAAAGAACCTAGAATCCAAAGAATTTACACATAACCTGGGCCTTCGCCAGCTAGTAAGTAGTAACATTTGAGGACTCCAACTCTCTTGACTATCAGCCACGGAGGAACCGCGGCTCTAAACAGACACCGCCTCTCCCGACCCAGTCAAAGAGGAATCACAGATGACCTACTCATACAAACCGACATCTCCCGACTATCAATCACGAAGGAACCCCGGCTTTATACAGATATTGCCTCTCCGAACCCAGTCAAAGAGAAATCAGAAATAAAACATGGCTGCTCAACTTATCTTGGGTCATACTTAACATCACAGAGCCTTTCACTCGAAGCATCTTGTCTCTCAGGAACTCAATCTATCTTGGGTCATCCTTTGAATCCACAAGGCCTTTCACCTCAAAGTATCTTGCCTTTCGGGACTCAACCCATTGTTGGCTCATCATTGAATCCACAAGGCATTTCACCTCAAGGTATCTTGTTACCCTCAGTCTCAACTTATCTTGGGTCATCCTCTGAATCCACCAGGCCTTTCACCTAAAAGTATCTTGTCACTCGCAGACTCAGCCTATCTTGGGTCATCTCCTGTAAAACAAGTCATTTCACCTCAACTCAGTTGACTTTCAACATCTACTATGTAATCGCCGCAATCTCTCGGTTGTCAGCCACGAAGGAACCCCGACAATCCTGCCTACCGCCTCTTCTGGCAAGTCGATGGAGGAACCCTCAGGCCTCACTGGACATCGGCTCTCCTGACTATCCACCACGAAGGAACCCCAATAGACAGTTCACCTCCTCTTCTGACCTAACCAAAGAGGAACCCCGGTTTATACATTGTATTATGTTCAGTCATTTTAGACTCAATAGGACTCCGACATCTCTCGACTATCAGTCACGGAGGAACCTCAGTCCTACTTAACACAAGTTAGGTTTTCTAGCCGTAGAAAATCCCCAATTATCTCAATCCTCACTTAAATAATTGAAACAGTTGGGCCTCGCGCCCGTGGACCAAGTCCGAGAATATACCGTTCCGATAGGGAACGATACCCGGCCGATGGACCCTTCCATCGCCCTAACAAGTGTCAAAATAGTCATTACATCATCCAAGGATTGCATCACAACACATAAAGGAGCCAGACCAGGCTTCCCGGAGGATCCGATCACGACTAATATTATTTTTCAAACTGATCGCCCCTACGATCGCCGAGCCAAAATTTCGGGAAAATAGACTCTGTTTGGCCTAAAACTGAGGTCTACACACCTCTGCTCCTTTTCATACATCCCCATTCATCCTCAACACTTCACTTTAGGTCTTGACCCTTTTTCATCCACATACCATTACATACAAACCATTCCAGCACATCATGATACACATATCATCTAAAAATTGGTATTAACAATCCAACCATCATGTTGATCTTAAATTTAGATAGGAGTCAAAAATAGAGATAATAGTATTGTGGTAAACATATTAGGCTGATCTGAGATTCGAAGGTGCCTCTGTCATCATCAAAACGCTATTATATTATCTATAAACATCATGCTGGGGTTTAATGTAAAAATTTGTATCAAAAGATCTAATTGTCATAAAGATTTGAAATTTGAATATGATTCACAAACAGGGATGATAGTATTGCGATAAAATGTTGAAGCCGATTTGACATCGGGAAGTGCCTCTGCCATCATCAAAACGCTATTGTATTACTTATAAACATCATGCTAGGGTTTAATCTAAAAATTCGTATCACAAGATCTAACCATCAGAAAGATCTGAAATTTGGATATGATTAACAAATAGGGGTGATAGTATTGTGATAAAAATTTGAAGATGATCTGAGATCAGGAAGTGCCTCTGCCATCATCAAAACGCTACTGTATTACATATAAACATCATGCTAGAGTTTAATCTTAAAATTTGTATAACAAGATCTAACTGTCAGAAAGATCTGAAATTTAGACATGATTCACAAATAGGGGTGATAGTATTGTGATAAAAATTTGAAGTTGATTGGAGATCGGGAAGTGCCTCTGTCATCATCAAAACGCTACTTTATTACCTATAAACATCATGCTAGGGATAATAGAAAAGAGGGAAGGAGATTTTATCTCCTACACGTCTCTCGAGGCTCCGGATGGCAAAAAACGGACATCACGGTTGCGTCCGGAACGTAAATAAATTTTCGGGTAGACACCCTCTCTTCTCTCTCTTTACTCTCTCTCCTCTCTCTTTCTCTCTAAAAACTCTCACGCAGAGTTTCTGCTCTTGGGAGTGTGCATTAATGAGGGGGGGTGACCTTCTATTTATAGGCAAAGGAGATGCTTATGTGGCACCATGTAGCCTTCTATTTATAGGCAAATGAGATGCTTATGTGGCACGAAACATGTGACGGCACATGGGTTGCGATGACGGGCTGTTGACCGAAATCCTGTGGTTTCTCTGATTTCTCCTCGTAACTTCGTGAGACGACGTGCGGCGGTGCTGATATGATAGGTGACAATACTCAGGGCAGTCTAACACCCGCTGCGCAAATTGAGTTTTGATAGCAAACACTAAGTCTGGAAGAAAATTGCAAAACCCATGAATTTCCTGGTTTTGGATACTAAACACGCCGCGGTTTTGCGGTTCAACGTGCGATAGGAGTGAGACGACAGACAGTTGTCTAGATAGCCGACCGGTCCACGGTGCGTGAATTTCGAAGAAAATACTGGGTTTTATTGGTAAATATTGAGTATCGATGTAATTTCAAAGCTCACGGATTTCCTGGGTTTTGGGTACTAAATGCACTGCGGTTCCGCAAACCGGCGCTTGACGGAGCCGACACGACATGTAGTCATTCAAGCATAGTTACCAAATACGGGTACGGTTTATAATACAACAATGCAACGTCGGGCAAGACGAGTGTTATACGGGAAAAAAAAAAAAAAAAAAACAAACGACAAAAGTATGGGAAAATTTAAAAAATAATTAATGAGTATACAGAAATAAAATAAGTATATTAAATAGATAACAATAAATTTAATGTTTGGAATAGAGTTACATGGTAAAAGAAAGGCCAAAAAAAATACAGTATTGTACTCGTTTAATTAGTAATTCGTGTATTAATCGGGTTAATTAACCGGCGATAAGGGTATCACACGGAACGCGACAAAAGTACGGAAAGTTTTAAAATGGCGATTCCGTAAAGTATGATACTAGTACTAAGGGGTAGACTTCGAGTGTTGGTAACTATGCACTGCAAGTAGGCAACGCCACCACAGTGTGAGAATACCGGAGAGGAGAGTATCTCTTGGTTTTCGGAATTATCGGAACACCAAATACGTAAACCAGGAACCGCGAG
>JABCRI010000241.1:0-30042 GCA_015143295.1 Tetracentron sinense | reverse complement strand
ACACATGTTTGAAAGGTTTTTTTTTTCCTGCACTAACCCTTTTTGATTAGATATAAAACAAGAGTGGGATTCCTATGCTCGCCAAAGGCCCCTACAGGTTGGTCTTTGAGCTGAGAGTAGCGCCAGCACGACTTATAAAGCAAGGAAAGTATTCAACTCCTCTCTAGTGAAGTGAAGGAGGCATCTCGTCCCTCCCCTATTTGCTATGTGTCCCCATTTAACTCCCTATCACTGTGGTTAAGACTAACTCACCCTTACAGCTCAGCCATTGGTTTCTAGAAAAAAAAAATTGACCACGGTGATTAAAACTTCTTCACCGGAGTTTAAGACATTTAAATGGGGATTTTGGAGGGACAAAGAGCAATAATCCACTCCTCGCACGACTATCACTCATAAAACAAATGATTTAGTGCGAGGGGCCCACAAGTAAGCTGACAAGCCACTTTGTTTCACTCCAATGTGAGATATGCACCTAGAGATTCCACTTATTGGACTTTGTGACAAAGTCCGCAACCGACCCAGCCCGGCCCTTTGGCATCCCTATTTTTCTAGAAAAAAAAAAGTTGCATCGTTTTGTGGTGTTCACCACTATTTTTTTTTGTCTTTTTGTCTAAAAAAACCAAAAATAGATGAAAAAGAAAATGGATCTAGCATTGTTCTAAAATATATGTGGTCTATCTAGAATAGAGCTACAACGAAGATAATCAAGAAATTTGAGATTATATTATATAGTACAAGAATATCTACTTTCAAATATAAATATTATGCTTTCTACAAGAAGTCAGTGTGATTAACCTTGAGTCAGGGGCGGAACCAAGGGGGTGCCTGGGGGCACGTGTTGGTTAGTGGGTGTGATTGAACTCTCCCCAAGTTCAATCGCGTTTGATTGTGATTCGACCTCAGAAAGGTGTCATTTTGAATTTAAATTATAGTTTACTAAGGATTTAGAATCCTCTAATATTATAACCAGACTCCCTAGAAGAAGGTTACAACCCACATGTTAACACATGTCCCTTTTAATACAACTTAATTGTGATTAAGATTGACTAACCCTTATGCTATGTTTGGTTGATGAGAAAATATGTGAAAACATGGAAAAGAAAAAAAAATTCTGAATTTGTAATACGATTTTTAGTTGTATTGTGCCTAATTTTCTTTTTTTTTTTTCCATGTTTTCACTTATTTTCTCGGCAACCAAACATAGGGTTAGGGTTCAACCACCTAACCTTGGTTTCTAAAAAAAAAAATTGACTCTAAAGGTTAAAATTGTTAACTTGAGTTAAAAGATTTTTGTATTGTAACCGGGCTCCATTGAGTTTGGTTATAACCATGGAAGATTAGTCATGGGACAACTGTCTCATTGAATTTTCAAAAAATATATATTTTAACTATTTTGTTTAATTATTTAATAGGGCAAAGTCATTGGACAAATGGGCAATTGCTCCCTAAACTTTTCAAACAAAGTATATTATATTATTTAAGAGGGCATAGCCATAGGGCAAGAAGACAATTTCTCTCGTAAACAAGGAGAAACAATATTTGTAGGAGATGTACAAAATATATGGATGAAATGACCCGCAAACTTAGTCACCAAAAAAAATTTGTGGGTTTCGCCCCTGAACTCCTATCCCTTAAGCCAAATGTGCCTCCTACAATAAATTCCAAACTTGCCTTGAGTCTACTTTTATTTTCAAGAGTTGCATTTCTTTTCAGGGCTCTCTCTGAGAATAAGTCGCTCCACCTTAAAGATATTTTTTTTTTTGTCGGGATATCATTTTACCTATAGTAATTAATAGCATTAGTTAGTGGTTTGTAGTGGGAGTGGAACTCTTGAAAATCGTCACCACGTGGGAATGGATCTCAAGACATTTCTCATAAGAGAGGCCACATCCTACCAGTGGAGTAAACGGTGGGATGTCTAAAAGACCAATTCACTCACATATCTTCAACATACATTACAATAAGCCTACACTTTAAGCTTATTTATTTGATATTAGAAGTTAGAACTTAACATCAAATCCTAAACTAGTAAGAATTTTTTTTCAAATTCTAATCTTAAAAGATAACTCAATAATAAATAAATTTTAAGAAAAATAAAATTTTAGGCAAATCCTAACAATGACTTAAAAGTATAAGTAAATAAATAAATTTTCTTTCTATAAATTTTAAGCGGGTGTCCCCTCTGTTTAAACAGGGTTGTGTCAGGTTATTACATTATTTGTAGGGCATTCAACATTGCATGTGAATTACTTAGGAGCCATTTGGCTTTACTCTTAGGGAACAATTCTCTATTCCTTAGGAATTGAAACCCAATAATATAGTTTCAGAATTCGTAACAATTCCGAGAAATGTATTTATTTTGGAGTAAATTTTTTTCACTTTCTATAAATTTTTCTTCAAGAAGAATAAAAACACGGTCTCTCTCATACAAAATATTATGCCATTCATGCTCTGTTTGGTTGCTGGAAAAATTGTAAGATTTAAAATAAAATAAAAAATATATAATAAAAAAATTGAGATCACTTTTTTTTTATTAAATTGATGAATTTAGTTTTGTAATGTATATAAAAATTTATTTATTTTTAGTTTCATCTAAACATGATTCTTTTATTTCGCTTCTTTTTAGATTCTAACTAACTATTGCCAAATGGATTTTCAGTGAAGAATTAATCTTGAAAACATTAAAGAAGAATATTTCTTCTTCAGAACAGGTGAATCAACATAATTGAGGGCAAACGGGCATGCCCTTAGTTAATCCATTGAGGGTTAATTTGAGTGTAGAATTCTACCAAACAAAAAGAATTTTAGTGTGGAATGCCACACAGTGACTCCCTTTAAGAAGCCGACAGGGTCAATTACTAGCCACAGATAAGCAAATCTTGTAGAAGGTTGTGTTTTGGGCGTCCAAAACTTATACAATTAATTATGTAAGGGTAAATTACACTGACATCTCTGAGGTTTGGCAAAATTTTAGAAATTAAACCTCCCCTTTTGTTTCGGAAATTATATTGTCTTCCCCAATATTTCAAGTTGTGGTAACAAAATTCTCCTTCCATTAATATATTGTTACTAACATTGACGGAATTTGATGATGTCATGGTATAAATATTTTAAAATGCTTGAATTGCTCCCGAAATACAAATAACAAAAAAAATATTTTTTAACTCATTCTTTACAAAAAACACTTCAACATCAATGTAAGCAAGGAGTGTTAGACTTTTATGTTCTGATTATTTCGATGTAAAATAGGAAAAACAATTTAAGTCTGCGGAAAATGTTAATTATGTGCGTTTGTTTGCTCGTAAAATTTTTCATAAGTTTCGAGTACTCACAAGTCATTTTCCCGTCAAATATTTGTCCCTTAAAATATGTTTTAAAATTTCTAAAATTACCCATATTCACTAACCAAAATTAATTTTTTTTTATATTTTAAATTTTGTTAGTTTTAAAATTTTACTTTTTAATTTTTTTTTCAAAAATATTTGTCTTATTTTTAAAGAATTTAACCAAACAACAAAAAATTGGTTTAAAAAAAAATCATATTTTGCCACAAAAGCTTTTCCTTTGTAAATGGTTTACGTCTTAAAATAATATACGTGCAAACAAATAGAGCCTTAGTGATGCTATGGGAGTACAATAATATTCTTTAATTTGAACAAAAACTTAATTTTGATCGAAAAATAAATATTAATTAACATAACATAAATTAAGTTTTTCCCTTAACAATTTACACATACACAAATGTCTTTCAAGCATCACATTCACATTCACACGGGTTACTCACAAGAGAGATAGGAAGGAGACCCACTACTACCGAACATTTCATAAGCCTAAGTAAAATTGGGGTAAAATAGTAAAGGTGGATTCCCAAGTTAATACTGTTAACTTTAAACACTGACAAAGGAGGTTAGTGTTGTTTTAAAAACAAGAGATGAGGTTTCTGAAATTTCGCCAAACCTCAATGGAGGTTAATGTAATTTACCCATTATGTAATGATTTACATAATATGAATATCTTTAAGCTATAATGGTTAGATCCGGTGGAGTAATGCTCTTGGTGTTCAATGCTTCTTAATACAAATTTTAGTTACACTATATTTTGGAAAGATATTTAACTCCACCTACCCCTCTTAATTTAATTTCCAAAAATAGAATATTCCCAATGTATTACATCCTGATTTTATGACCCCTCTTAATTTTATATCCAAAAATAGTAATATAGTGTATGACGTCTATGATTTAAGGTCCTCTATATATTATCTTCCTAGGTTTTGCTCATATTACAAATTTGTTTGAAAATGTCATGTTCTTTCTCTCTCCGTGTCCCCTTTTGTGTTGGATTAAGATCCATCCTTTTTCTTTCTCCTTATGATTGGATCTTTTACCTTAGCTCTCTCGCCCTCAATGTTAGTGTTGATTCAATTAAACCATCGGATGGTCGAAGGATATGCAAGTCGGATTAGTGATCTACCATATCATGGTAGGACCAACGGCTTTGGGGTGAATGTTGTATCTCAGTTCTGGTGTTGCAAAATTTAATAGTCTGAATGATTTGAATTTCATTTCCTGCTATTCTTTGCAGTTTTCTTAGTGCCACTTGACATCAACTTTATTAAATTTTTTTTTTTTTTTTAGGGTAGAGACATGCGGTTAGGCCGCAACCGGTTAATCAACTTTATTAATCCTGACTGCTTGATCATTTGACCCGTGACACTAACTTCCGGTCTGATTATTTTATTTTATTTGGTAAAAACCAAAGCTCTTATCGCCGTAGTTCCATCTATCCCATTAACAAGTCAGTAAATTAGAATAATTTGATTATATATCCATTCTTAACTGGTTGTGCCTGGTGGAGAAATGCTATGAGTGTCATACTGTCATGCTCATGCATGCACTTTTCACACAATGTTTGGAATTTTTTTATTTTTTATTTTGTTAAGAATACTTTTATAGTCCCTACACTAACCCTTTTTATTAGATAATAAAACAAGAGTGAGAATTCTCTATTCTTAGCCAAAAGCCACAACATGTCCTTGCAGCTAAAAACTATTTAGCTAACAGTGTTGGTCTTTAGGCTGAGAGTAGGGCTAGCCCGACTTATAAAGCAAGGAAAATATTCAACTCCTCGCACTAGTGGAGTAAAGGAGGCCCCTCGTCCCTCCCCTTTTTGCTATGTGTTCCCATTTAACTCCCTATAATTGTGGTTAAGACTAACTCACCCTTACGGTTCAAGCATTGGTTTTTAGAAAAAAAAAAAAATTAACCACAGTGATTAAAACTTCTTCACCGGAGTTTAAGACATTTAAATGGGGATTTTAGAGGGACAAGGAGCAATAATCCACTCCTCGCCCGACTATTGTTCATAAAACAAATGACTTAGTGTGAGGGGGCCCACAAGTAAGCTGACAAGTCACTTTGTTTCACTCCAATGTGAGTTATGCACCTAGAGATTCCACTTATTGGACTTTGTGACAAAGTCCACAACCGACCCGGCCCGGCCCTTTGGCACCCCTAATCGTTGCACCTCATGTGCTCGTGATGCTCCTGAACCGGTCTTTCTGATTGAACAGAAATTGAGGGGGATCCTCACAAGCGCTAAAATTGAGATACGAGGGAGGAGAGGCAAACAATTAAAAGTAATGGCTGGCCAACCTACCCCTCCTTTATGAATATTCCCATCATTCCATACTTTAAAACTGTGGGCACTTTTTGATTATAAAAACATCTTCCTAGTCCCACCTGATCCTTTTTACATCACTATAATATATTAATATAAATTTAATAATAAGATAAAGACATAACTTTATACAATTTCTGTAAGACTGTATTCATCCTTAAATTAACGTTCTTCCCACACGGGAGTTGTTCCATAAATGTGAGTAATTGTTTACACGAAAAAAATATAGAAAGGGAGGAGCTCTGGGTACATTTTACACGAAATTAGGGAGTTTCTCATCGGAAAATCTGTCTAGTGTTTCACAAAATATACACATTGTGATGCACCTCATGTCCATCACCATGCATCAACCGTAATTCCTGATAAGATTCAGGGTGGAGCCACATGGGGGCCAGGAGGGCTGAAGCATCCCCTTTTTTTTTTTTTAAGTTCTTATACTACTAATAGCAGCGGAGCTCAGGAGAGGGGTGGAGCCGGGGATGGGAGCTCTAACCCCCCACCTAAACTTTCTTACAAACATATGCAACTGCCAATGAATTAGCCCTCAAAAAAACATTTTATTGTTAGCCCCTTGCAAGAAAATCATAGCTCCACCCCTTAGATGGGGCACTAAATTAGAATATCATTGTCTCCCCAACGTCTTATTCTAATTATTACTACAAATCGAGTTTATTTGGTAATCACTAACCCAAGAAAAAAAAAAAAACTCGATTTGTAATCACTTATGCATTGTATTTATTTTATTAAATTCGAGTGTAAATGTTTTATTTTATTTTATTAAAAGTTATAATTTCAGGCCAACTCATCAATACTCCATCCACGTCTTTCCGTTGGCTTTTCTCTTGCGTTTTTGTGGGGAAAAAAAAAAACACAAACATATGGGTGTTGTGATTAGTCTTCGTAAATTTACTCAAATCATTGTACGTAAATGAAATGTTAAGGGAAGTATCTTAAACGTTTTAAAATCACTTATGCAAAAAAAATTTCCAAACGATATCCATTAAAAAAATCCAACCGATTAAACCAATGAACATGGCACATGATCTAAGCGCTTTCATTTGTATAAAAAATAAATCGGAATATTGCATTTGAGTATTATAATTATCTTCATAAGTGACCCGTTATGGCCGGTTTTTTACCCATCCAAATATGCGAAAAAGGAAAGGAGTATTATCAATTTACAATTCGGGACTCAAATGAGTAGCGAGGGGCAAATTTTGATGGCTTTGCACCTCACCAAAATGACGTGGGATCCTCTCCATTTTGTGCTAACAAAGACACTATCAACTTCAAAATTTTAAAGGTGTTTTTAAAAGACGGTATTGTCTCTTGGTATTGTCTCGTTTTATTGGCCTTGGCTTGTCTCGGGATTCCATAGAATAGAGGACAAGTGGTGGAGAAGTCAAAATCATGAGGCCCATGATTTTGACTTCTCCACACACAAATGGACATGTGACAATAAGTGTGTGAGAATAAGGGGGAGAGATATCAAATGGGGAGAAGTCAAAAAATCATGGGAAGAAAATAAATGACTTCTCCCCATTTTTCTGCAAGCTGCCGCATAATGTATGGAAGCCCGAGAGCCCTTCTAGAGACAATCCGAGGCCCTTTCTATTACAAATCATTGGACTAGATGCAAAGTCGTGTTAAGCTTCGGTTATAAAGGTACAAGAATGGCGTGAGGAGTGGACATGGTGAAGCTGGCAAGGTCCTGGCCAGTTAGAGAAGATCCCACGTCCACTAAAAATTACTTACTATGAAACCCAAGCAGTTGGGTTGACACATGGCAGTCTTAGAGATGGTTGTGGACACATGTCAACTGGGTGTCATCTTAAACTCTCCTCCTTCAATTGATACCTCTTAACCCCTCTTAAATACGCCTATTTATCTCTCTACATCTATTTCTCTCTCTTAATTACGCCTATTTATCTCTCTTAAATTCATCACTCTCAAACGTCTCCCCACCTCTTAACCCTTCTCTCCCTCTCTTAAATATGCTTAAATTCGTCACTCTCAAATGTCTCCCCACCTCTTAAACCTTTTCTCCATTTATTAAATACGCATATTTATCTCTCATAAGAGCAAGTTGCCTTTGTGTGTAGGTTTATTATAGAGGTGTGATCAAAAGAAGATTAATAATCATGGAAAGTTATGAAAAACTCTCGATAGTATCTACTATCGAGAGTTGGACCGTTGGATTTAATATCCAATGGCTTCATGTCTTCAAGTGCTTTAAATGAGGGCCCCACCTAATGCCCGAAACCGTTGGATCTTGAATCTAAGGGTCCAACTCTCGATAGTACCTACTATCTTCCTAATAATCATTTTTATGGAGGGAGATGATTAGTATTCATATTTATGGAGGGAGGGGATGTGGAAACGATTTTCTCCCTCAATAGCTCTCTCAAAGGGTTGACACATGGCAGCCTTGGAGATGGTTTTGGATATATGTCAACTTCAGAGGGTGTCATCTTCAAGTCTCCTTCCTCAATTTATACCTCTTAACCCCTCTTAAAAACGTCTATTTATCTCTCTTAAATACGCCTATTTATCTCTCTTAAATTCGTCACTCTCAAACGTTTTCCTACCTCTTAACCTTTCTCTCCCTCTCTTAAATACGCCTATTTATCTCTTGACAACCTTAGTCCCAATCTCATCCATTTTATGATTCTCATTGGACCGTTGGATTTAATATCCAATGGCTCCATGTCTTCAAATGCTTTAAATGAGGGCCCCACCTAATGCTTGAAACCATTGGATCTTGAATCTAAGAGTCCAACTCTCGATAGTACCTACTATCTTCCTAATAATCATTTTTATGGAGGGAGATGATTAGTATTCATATTTATGGAGGGAGGGGATGTGGAAACGATTTTCTCCCTCAATAGTTCTCTCAAAGGGTTTACACATGGCAGCCTTGGAGATGGTTTTGGATATATGTCAACTTCAGAGGGTGTCATCTTAAAGTCTCCTCCCTCAATTTATACCTCTTAACCCCTCTTAAAAACGTCTATTTATCTCTTACATCTATTTCTCTCTCTTAATTACGCCTATTTATCTCTCTTAAATTCGTTACTCTCAAACGTCTCCCCACCTCTTAACCTTTCTCTCTCTCTCTTAAATACTCCTATTTATCTCTCGACAACCTTGGTCCCAATCTCATCCATTTTATGATTCATAGCCGTGAATTTTTCATATGCATCCATGTCTCTTGCAGGGTCCCAGTGAGTGAGCATCTAATTCTAATTCCTATTTAGCATCTAGCTGTATGGTTTTTCCTGGATTGGTGCACATGCAATCCACGAATATCTTCAATAACGATTGAGATGGTGAATGAGAGGTTTACTGGGATAAGGCATGTCGGGGTGTGGATTATATCTTGATGATCCATTTTCTTAGGTCTACCACAACAAGTGGCAGACGATATTATAACCGGTTGATCAGCAGAGTAAACAAATGTCAACAAAGAATTAGCCAAGTGACTCAAGTCCATGTCAATGGAGGCAATGTTCAACATTTTGGCTTAATGAATCCTCCTTATAAATAGGCAATGTTGTGTCATGCACCTTGTAGCTCTGCACCCACTTTTGACACTCCATAAATGGAATATTTAGATTTCACGTGTACTTATTTTCTTCTAATAATTTATAATTTATACCCGAAACGTAATACATGATCATGAATTTTTCGCATTTTGTTTTTGTAATTTATTTTAGAATTGTTTTTTGTCATTTGGCAGTTTAAATAAAGCCTTCAAGCCCTCGTATGAGACGTAGGCCCGTCACTTAGGGCTAGGAAGGGTTGCTATTTTTCTCTTTAGTTTTGATAATTGGAATAGGCATTGGTTAGATTTATATATATATATATATAGTGTAGAGCATATAACTATACAGACCAACATGCATAATAAACCATAAGATTATAGAAATTTGATATTATACATTATTATTATGATTATTATTATTATTTATCATCTTATATTAGTGTAACTGTGTATCGCATCCGTACTAGATAAGTTTAACTCTAACTAATTATACTCCACGTTTACGATTACACGTGACATTTTAAAAACATTTTATCTCGAACATTTTTGTAAAACCTTGGCATTGAGAAAACTAGCTATGTAAACAATAAAATAGCACAACAGAGAGAAAAAATATCTAAGGCTATTTCGTAGAGAAAAATTGTCCTTCAAATATAAAGTTATAAACCCTCTACCAACCCATCGGAGTATCCAACCGATTAAACCAATGAACATGGCACATGATCTAAGCGCTTTCATTTGTATAAAAAATAAATCGGAATATTGCATTTGAGTATTATAATTATCTTCATAAGTGACCCGTTATGGCCGGTTTTTTACCCATCCAAATATGCGAAAAAGGAAAGGAGTATTATCAATTTACAATTCGGGACTCAAATGAGTAGCGAAGGGCAAATTTTGATGGCTTTGCACCTCACCAAAATGACGTGGGATCCTCTCCATTTTGTGCTAACAAAGACACTATCAACTTCAAAAATTTTAAAGGTGTTTTTAAAAGACGGTATTGTCTCTTGGTATTGTCTCGTTTTATTGGCCTTGGCTTGTCTCGGGATTCCATAGAATAGAGGACAAGTGGTGGAGAAGTCAAAATCATGAGGCCCATGATTTTGACTTCTCCACACACAAATGGACATGTGACAATAAGTGTGTGAGAATAAGGGGGAGAGATATCAAATGGGGAGAAGTCAAAAAATCATGGGAAGAAAATAAATGACTTCTCCCCATTTTTCTGCAAGCTGCCGCATAATGTATGGAAGCCCGAGAGCCCTTCTAGAGACAATCCGAGGCCCTTTCTATTACAAATCATTGGACTAGATGCAAAGTCGTGTTAAGCTTCGGTTATAAAGGTACAAGAATGGCGTGAGGAGTGGACATGGTGAAGCTGGCAAGGTCCTGGCCAGTTAGAGAAGATCCCACGTCCACTAAAAATTACTTACTATGAAACCCAAGCAGTTGGGTTGACACATGGCAGTCTTAGAGATGGTTGTGGACACATGTCAACTGGGTGTCATCTTAAACTCTCCTCCTTCAATTGATACCTCTTAACCCCTCTTAAATACGCCTATTTATCTCTCTACATCTATTTCTCTCTCTTAATTACACCTATTTATCTCTCTTAAATTCATCACTCTCAAACGTCTCCCCACCTCTTAACCCTTCTCTCCCTCTCTTAAATATGCTTAAATTCGTCACTCTCAAATGTCTCCCCACCTCTTAAACCTTTTCTCCATTTATTAAATACGCATATTTATCTCTCATAAGAGCAAGTTGCCTTTGTGTGTAGGTTTATTATAGAGGTGTGATCAAAAGAAGATTAATAATCATGGAAAGTTATGAAAAACTCTCGATAGTATCTACTATCGAGAGTTGGACCGTTGGATTTAATATCCAATGGCTTCATGTCTTCAAGTGCTTTAAATGAGGGCCCCACCTAATGCCCGAAACCGTTGGATCTTGAATCTAAGGGTCCAACTCTCGATAGTACCTACTATCTTCCTAATAATCATTTTTATGGAGGGAGATGATTAGTATTCATATTTATGGAGGGAGGGGATGTGGAAACGATTTTCTCCCTCAATAGCTCTCTCAAAGGGTTGACACATGGCAGCCTTGGAGATGGTTTTGGATATATGTCAACTTCAGAGGGTGTCATCTTCAAGTCTCCTTCCTCAATTTATACCTCTTAACCCCTCTTAAAAACGTCTATTTATCTCTCTTAAATACGCCTATTTATCTCTCTTAAATTCGTCACTCTCAAACGTTTTCCTACCTCTTAACCTTTCTCTCCCTCTCTTAAATACGCCTATTTATCTCTTGACAACCTTAGTCCCAATCTCATCCATTTTATGATTCTCATTGGACCGTTGGATTTAATATCCAATGGCTCCATGTCTTCAAATGCTTTAAATGAGGGCCCCACCTAATGCTTGAAACCATTGGATCTTGAATCTAAGAGTCCAACTCTCGATAGTACCTACTATCTTCCTAATAATCATTTTTATGGAGGGAGATGATTAGTATTCATATTTATGGAGGGAGGGGATGTGGAAACGATTTTCTCCCTCAATAGTTCTCTCAAAGGGTTTACACATGGCAGCCTTGGAGATGGTTTTGGATATATGTCAACTTCAGAGGGTGTCATCTTAAAGTCTCCTCCCTCAATTTATACCTCTTAACCCCTCTTAAAAACGTCTATTTATCTCTTACATCTATTTCTCTCTCTTAATTACGCCTATTTATCTCTCTTAAATTCGTTACTCTCAAACGTCTCCCCACCTCTTAACCTTTCTCTCTCTCTCTTAAATACTCCTATTTATCTCTCGACAACCTTGGTCCCAATCTCATCCATTTTATGATTCATAGCCGTGAATTTTTCATATGCATCCATGTCTCTTGCAGGGTCCCAGTGAGTGAGCATCTAATTCTAATTCCTATTTAGCATCTAGCTGTATGGTTTTTCCTGGATTGGTGCACATGCAATCCACGAATATCTTCAATAACGATTGAGATGGTGAATGAGAGGTTTACTGGGATAAGGCATGTCGGGGTGTGGATTATATCTTGATGATCCATTTTCTTAGGTCTACCACAACAAGTGGCAGACGATATTATAACCGGTTGATCAGCAGAGTAAACAAATGTCAACAAAGAATTAGCCAAGTGACTCAAGTCCATGTCAATGGAGGCAATGTTCAACATTTTGGCTTAATGAATCCTCCTTATAAATAGGCAATGTTGTGTCATGCACCTTGTAGCTCTGCACCCACTTTTGACACTCCATAAATGGAATATTTAGATTTCACGTGTACTTATTTTCTTCTAATAATTTATAATTTATACCCGAAACGTAATACATGATCATGAATTTTTCGCATTTTGTTTTCGTAATTTATTTTAGAATTGTTTTTTGTCATTTGGCAGTTTAAATAAAGCCTTCAAGCCCTCGTATGAGACGTAGGCCCGTCACTTAGGGCTAGGAAGGGTTGCTATTTTTCTCTTTAGTTTTGATAATTGGAATAGGCATTGGTTAGATTTATATATATATATATATATAGTGTAGAGCATATAACTATACAGACCAACATGCATAATAAACCATAAGATTATAGAAATTTGATATTATACATTATTATTATGATTATTATTATTATTTATCATCTTATATTAGTGTAACTGTGTATCGCATCCGTACTAGATAAGTTTAACTCTAACTAATTATACTCCACGTTTACGATTACACGTGACATTTTAAAAACATTTTATCTCGAACATTTTTGTAAAACCTTGGCATTGAGAAAACTAGCTATGTAAACAATAAAATAGCACAACAGAGAGAAAAAATATCTAAGGCTATTTCGTAGAGAAAAATTGTCCTTCAAATATAAAGTTATAAACCCTCTACCAACCCATCGGAGTATCCAACCGATTAAACCAATGAACATGGCACATGATCTAAGCGCTTTCATTTGTATAAAAAATAAATCGGAATATTGCATTTGAGTATTATAATTATCTTCATAAGTGACCCGTTATGGCCGGTTTTTTACCCATCCAAATATGCGAAAAAGGAAAGGAGTATTATCAATTTACAATTCGGGACTCAAATGAGTAGCGAAGGGCAAATTTTGATGGCTTTGCACCTCACCAAAATGACGTGGGATCCTCTCCATTTTGTGCTAACAAAGACACTATCAACTTCAAAAATTTTAAAGGTGTTTTTAAAAGACGGTATTGTCTCTTGGTATTGTCTCGTTTTATTGGCCTTGGCTTGTCTCGGGATTCCATAGAATAGAGGACAAGTGGTGGAGAAGTCAAAATCATGAGGCCCATGATTTTGACTTCTCCACACACAAATGGACATGTGACAATAAGTGTGTGAGAATAAGGGGGAGAGATATCAAATGGGGAGAAGTCAAAAAATCATGGGAAGAAAATAAATGACTTCTCCCCATTTTTCTGCAAGCTGCCGCATAATGTATGGAAGCCCGAGAGCCCTTCTAGAGACAATCCGAGGCCCTTTCTATTACAAATCATTGGACTAGATGCAAAGTCGTGTTAAGCTTCGGTTATAAAGGTACAAGAATGGCGTGAGGAGTGGACATGGTGAAGCTGGCAAGGTCCTGGCCAGTTAGAGAAGATCCCACGTCCACTAAAAATTACTTACTATGAAACCCAAGCAGTTGGGTTGACACATGGCAGTCTTAGAGATGGTTGTGGACACATGTCAACTGGGTGTCATCTTAAACTCTCCTCCTTCAATTGATACCTCTTAACCCCTCTTAAATACGCCTATTTATCTCTCTACATCTATTTCTCTCTCTTAATTACGCCTATTTATCTCTCTTAAATTCATCACTCTCAAACGTCTCCCCACCTCTTAACCCTTCTCTCCCTCTCTTAAATATGCTTAAATTCGTCACTCTCAAATGTCTCCCCACCTCTTAAACCTTTTCTCCATTTATTAAATACGCATATTTATCTCTCATAAGAGCAAGTTGCCTTTGTGTGTAGGTTTATTATAGAGGTGTGATCAAAAGAAGATTAATAATCATGGAAAGTTATGAAAAACTCTCGATAGTATCTACTATCGAGAGTTGGACCGTTGGATTTAATATCCAATGGCTTCATGTCTTCAAGTGCTTTAAATGAGGGCCCCACCTAATGCCCGAAACCGTTGGATCTTGAATCTAAGGGTCCAACTCTCGATAGTACCTACTATCTTCCTAATAATCATTTTTATGGAGGGAGATGATTAGTATTCATATTTATGGAGGGAGGGGATGTGGAAACGATTTTCTCCCTCAATAGCTCTCTCAAAGGGTTGACACATGGCAGCCTTGGAGATGGTTTTGGATATATGTCAACTTCAGAGGGTGTCATCTTCAAGTCTCCTTCCTCAATTTATACCTCTTAACCCCTCTTAAAAACGTCTATTTATCTCTCTTAAATACGCCTATTTATCTCTCTTAAATTCGTCACTCTCAAACGTTTTCCTACCTCTTAACCTTTCTCTCCCTCTCTTAAATACGCCTATTTATCTCTTGACAACCTTAGTCCCAATCTCATCCATTTTATGATTCTCATTGGACCGTTGGATTTAATATCCAATGGCTCCATGTCTTCAAATGCTTTAAATGAGGGCCCCACCTAATGCTTGAAACCATTGGATCTTGAATCTAAGAGTCCAACTCTCGATAGTACCTACTATCTTCCTAATAATCATTTTTATGGAGGGAGATGATTAGTATTCATATTTATGGAGGGAGGGGATGTGGAAACGATTTTCTCCCTCAATAGTTCTCTCAAAGGGTTTACACATGGCAGCCTTGGAGATGGTTTTGGATATATGTCAACTTCAGAGGGTGTCATCTTAAAGTCTCCTCCCTCAATTTATACCTCTTAACCCCTCTTAAAAACGTCTATTTATCTCTTACATCTATTTCTCTCTCTTAATTACGCCTATTTATCTCTCTTAAATTCGTTACTCTCAAACGTCTCCCCACCTCTTAACCTTTCTCTCTCTCTCTTAAATACTCCTATTTATCTCTCGACAACCTTGGTCCCAATCTCATCCATTTTATGATTCATAGCCGTGAATTTTTCATATGCATCCATGTCTCTTGCAGGGTCCCAGTGAGTGAGCATCTAATTCTAATTCCTATTTAGCATCTAGCTGTATGGTTTTTCCTGGATTGGTGCACATGCAATCCACGAATATCTTCAATAACGATTGAGATGGTGAATGAGAGGTTTACTGGGATAAGGCATGTCGGGGTGTGGATTATATCTTGATGATCCATTTTCTTAGGTCTACCACAACAAGTGGCAGACGATATTATAACCGGTTGATCAGCAGAGTAAACAAATGTCAACAAAGAATTAGCCAAGTGACTCAAGTCCATGTCAATGGAGGCAATGTTCAACATTTTGGCTTAATGAATCCTCCTTATAAATAGGCAATGTTGTGTCATGCACCTTGTAGCTCTGCACCCACTTTTGACACTCCATAAATGGAATATTTAGATTTCACGTGTACTTATTTTCTTCTAATAATTTATAATTTATACCCGAAACGTAATACATGATCATGAATTTTTCGCATTTTGTTTTTGTAATTTATTTTAGAATTGTTTTTTGTCATTTGGCAGTTTAAATAAAGCCTTCAAGCCCTCGTATGAGACGTAGGCCCGTCACTTAGGGCTAGGAAGGGTTGCTATTTTTCTCTTTAGTTTTGATAATTGGAATAGGCATTGGTTAGATTTATATATATATATATATATAGTGTAGAGCATATAACTATACAGACCAACATGCATAATAAACCATAAGATTATAGAAATTTGATATTATACATTATTATTATGATTATTATTATTATTTATCATCTTATATTAGTGTAACTGTGTATCGCATCCGTACTAGATAAGTTTAACTCTAACTAATTATACTCCACGTTTACGATTACACGTGACATTTTAAAAACATTTTATCTCGAACATTTTTGTAAAACCTTGGCATTGAGAAAACTAGCTATGTAAACAATAAAATAGCACAACAGAGAGAAAAAATATCTAAGGCTATTTCGTAGAGAAAAATTGTCCTTCAAATATAAAGTTATAAACCCTCTACCAACCCATCGGAGTATCCAACCGATTAAACCAATGAACATGGCACATGATCTAAGCGCTTTCATTTGTATAAAAAATAAATCGGAATATTGCATTTGAGTATTATAATTATCTTCATAAGTGACCCGTTATGGCCGGTTTTTTACCCATCCAAATATGCGAAAAAGGAAAGGAGTATTATCAATTTACAATTCGGGACTCAAATGAGTAGCGAAGGGCAAATTTTGATGGCTTTGCACCTCACCAAAATGACGTGGGATCCTCTCCATTTTGTGCTAACAAAGACACTATCAACTTCAAAAATTTTAAAGGTGTTTTTAAAAGACGGTATTGTCTCTTGGTATTGTCTCGTTTTATTGGCCTTGGCTTGTCTCGGGATTCCATAGAATAGAGGACAAGTGGTGGAGAAGTCAAAATCATGAGGCCCATGATTTTGACTTCTCCACACACAAATGGACATGTGACAATAAGTGTGTGAGAATAAGGGGGAGAGATATCAAATGGGGAGAAGTCAAAAAATCATGGGAAGAAAATAAATGACTTCTCCCCATTTTTCTGCAAGCTGCCGCATAATGTATGGAAGCCCGAGAGCCCTTCTAGAGACAATCCGAGGCCCTTTCTATTACAAATCATTGGACTAGATGCAAAGTCGTGTTAAGCTTCGGTTATAAAGGTACAAGAATGGCGTGAGGAGTGGACATGGTGAAGCTGGCAAGGTCCTGGCCAGTTAGAGAAGATCCCACGTCCACTAAAAATTACTTACTATGAAACCCAAGCAGTTGGGTTGACACATGGCAGTCTTAGAGATGGTTGTGGACACATGTCAACTGGGTGTCATCTTAAACTCTCCTCCTTCAATTGATACCTCTTAACCCCTCTTAAATACGCCTATTTATCTCTCTACATCTATTTCTCTCTCTTAATTACCCCTATTTATCTCTCTTAAATTCATCACTCTCAAACGTCTCCCCACCTCTTAACCCTTCTCTCCCTCTCTTAAATATGCTTAAATTCGTCACTCTCAAATGTCTCCCCACCTCTTAAACCTTTTCTCCATTTATTAAATACGCATATTTATCTCTCATAAGAGCAAGTTGCCTTTGTGTGTAGGTTTATTATAGAGGTGTGATCAAAAGAAGATTAATAATCATGGAAAGTTATGAAAAACTCTCGATAGTATCTACTATCGAGAGTTGGACCGTTGGATTTAATATCCAATGGCTTCATGTCTTCAAGTGCTTTAAATGAGGGCCCCACCTAATGCCCGAAACCGTTGGATCTTGAATCTAAGGGTCCAACTCTCGATAGTACCTACTATCTTCCTAATAATCATTTTTATGGAGGGAGATGATTAGTATTCATATTTATGGAGGGAGGGGATGTGGAAACGATTTTCTCCCTCAATAGCTCTCTCAAAGGGTTGACACATGGCAGCCTTGGAGATGGTTTTGGATATATGTCAACTTCAGAGGGTGTCATCTTCAAGTCTCCTTCCTCAATTTATACCTCTTAACCCCTCTTAAAAACGTCTATTTATCTCTCTTAAATACGCCTATTTATCTCTCTTAAATTCGTCACTCTCAAACGTTTTCCTACCTCTTAACCTTTCTCTCCCTCTCTTAAATACGCCTATTTATCTCTTGACAACCTTAGTCCCAATCTCATCCATTTTATGATTCTCATTGGACCGTTGGATTTAATATCCAATGGCTCCATGTCTTCAAATGCTTTAAATGAGGGCCCCACCTAATGCTTGAAACCATTGGATCTTGAATCTAAGAGTCCAACTCTCGATAGTACCTACTATCTTCCTAATAATCATTTTTATGGAGGGAGATGATTAGTATTCATATTTATGGAGGGAGGGGATGTGGAAACGATTTTCTCCCTCAATAGTTCTCTCAAAGGGTTTACACATGGCAGCCTTGGAGATGGTTTTGGATATATGTCAACTTCAGAGGGTGTCATCTTAAAGTCTCCTCCCTCAATTTATACCTCTTAACCCCTCTTAAAAACGTCTATTTATCTCTTACATCTATTTCTCTCTCTTAATTACGCCTATTTATCTCTCTTAAATTCGTTACTCTCAAACGTCTCCCCACCTCTTAACCTTTCTCTCTCTCTCTTAAATACTCCTATTTATCTCTCGACAACCTTGGTCCCAATCTCATCCATTTTATGATTCATAGCCGTGAATTTTTCATATGCATCCATGTCTCTTGCAGGGTCCCAGTGAGTGAGCATCTAATTCTAATTCCTATTTAGCATCTAGCTGTATGGTTTTTCCTGGATTGGTGCACATGCAATCCACGAATATCTTCAATAACGATTGAGATGGTGAATGAGAGGTTTACTGGGATAAGGCATGTCGGGGTGTGGATTATATCTTGATGATCCATTTTCTTAGGTCTACCACAACAAGTGGCAGACGATATTATAACCGGTTGATCAGCAGAGTAAACAAATGTCAACAAAGAATTAGCCAAGTGACTCAAGTCCATGTCAATGGAGGCAATGTTCAACATTTTGGCTTAATGAATCCTCCTTATAAATAGGCAATGTTGTGTCATGCACCTTGTAGCTCTGCACCCACTTTTGACACTCCATAAATGGAATATTTAGATTTCACGTGTACTTATTTTCTTCTAATAATTTATAATTTATACCCGAAACGTAATACATGATCATGAATTTTTCGCATTTTGTTTTTGTAATTTATTTTAGAATTGTTTTTTGTCATTTGGCAGTTTAAATAAAGCCTTCAAGCCCTCGTATGAGACGTAGGCCCGTCACTTAGGGCTAGGAAGGTTTGCTATTTTTCTCTTTAGTTTTGATAATTGGAATAGGCATTGGTTAGATTTATATATATATATATAGTGTAGAGCATATAACTATACAGACCAACATGCATAATAAACCATAAGATTATAGAAATTTGATATTATACATTATTATTATGATTATTATTATTATTTATCATCTTATATTAGTGTAACTGTGTATCGCATCCGTACTAGATAAGTTTAACTCTAACTAATTATACTCCACGTTTACGATTACACGTGACATTTTAAAAACATTTTATCTCGAACATTTTTGTAAAACCTTGGCATTGAGAAAACTAGCTATGTAAACAATAAAATAGCACAACAGAGAAAAAATATCTAAGGCTATTTCGTAGAGAAAAAATGTCCTTCGAATATAAAGTTATAAACCCTCTACGGCTCTACCAACCCATCGGAGTATCGGACCGTCCACATCTAGAACGTCCGAACAAATGTTGTATATTTGGCGGCGTTTTCCGAAATTCGCAATAATTGAAGAAAATCAAGAGAATTGTCTGGAGCAGTATCCACTAGGGCCACTACCAGCCAAAGCGTTGTCAGATGAATTCAATTAGGAGCAGGAGATGAGTACAAGAGTGGTGAATGCCTTGTGGTGATTCTGTTTGGCAGATTGTTGTAAATGCGTCACCTCTGATCTTTAAAACAGGCCCCCCCTGTTTCTTTTTCTCACCACTTCCTTACGGACTTTGCTCTTGAGACCCTCTTAGGGCCAAGACCACCGAGACTATGCTATCAGAGAGCGGGATTTCAGGTGGACCCATTTCATACGGTGGACTCCACCTGAAATCCTGCTGTCTTAGAGTATGGTCTCGGCCCTAAGAGGGTCTCAGAAGCTTTATTATCCCTTGCTAAAAAGCCCCGCCAATTTTAGTTGTTTATTTTAAGGATTTTTATCAGCGAAGCCAAGGTCGATCACTTGGTCTCAACGTTTCCTTGGCTCCCCATAAATTATTGATCCAGGAAAACGAGAGGTCAACAGGTTTATTGCAATAAAAGATTATCCGATTTACGAAAATGCCTCCCTTTCGACCAAAATACCTCGAGATGGATACCTCTGAAAATGATAACAAAATATTAGAACAGTACACTAAACAAAATAAATAAATTTATTCAGTCAAAATGAGATTTTCGATGTTTTTTTAAATTTATTCAAAATAAATAAATTTGAAAATAATAATAATTAAAAAATTTAGGTACTGTGTATAATATATATAATATTTATTTATATTAATTAACACAAAAAAAGTACAACTGAAAGAGGAGAAGAACTAAACAGGGTTTAGAGTAGGGAGAAACCGAGAAAGGAAAATACGTTTTCCCCCTTTTCCAATTTTACCCCTGATGCTCTTCAATTTTACATAACAGAACATGCATTAGGGTTTTCGTCGCTGAAGATCTGAGGAGCGTATACGTATTCGATGTCGTATTTGGGAGGGTAATAGTAGAACTCATTCTTCTTCGGTTCCACTTTCGTCTCTTCCTCTGCTGGTTTTGCCTCTTCGCCTTCTTTTGTCTCTTTCTTCTCTTCCTCGCCTCCTTTGGCTTCGCCTTTTTTCTCTTCTTTGCCCTTTTCTTCTTCTTTCTTCTCCGGTTCCTGTTTCAAAATAACTGCTTGTTTTCCTGTTCGTTTGTAGATGTATTCCACCAGCTTTGGTGGATCGAAGACTCCTTTCACTGTTACTTGTGAGCTCTTCAGATCTGGATCTGCAACTTCAACTCCTGCAAATAATCACATTTTAAGAGCTTTAGATTTGGAATCGGTATTCGAAGTATTTGGATGAGTAGATTTCGGTTGAAAAAATGAATTGAGTTTAAATTTGTTCCTTTCTTTATGCGATTGGAAAGGTAAAAAGGCATTTTGTGTGTTGGAAAAGAAAACAAGAATAGGTGACTGTTAAATTTGAGCAAAGTCGTACTGAAGTTGGAAGGAGAATTGAAGAAACAGATAAAGATCGCAAGAAATGAGAATGCAGAGACGAGATTGAAGGAAGAAAAACTAATCAATCGGAGAATCTACCTTTCATCCTCTGTATACGCTTCCTCATTTCCTGAGCACAAGCTTCGCAATGCATGCGGACTTTCAGCACCACAATTATCACCTGAGGCTGCTGCATAAACAGAACCAGGAAACAAAATAAAAACCCTAGAAATGAAGCTTAATGGAAGAAAATGAAATATTTAAAGGAACTAAGGAGAGATCTGAAGCTCTTCCTCATAACAGACCTCTTCTTTCTTTTCTTCTGGTTTAGCGTTTGCTTTATCGACTTCGCTCTTCTTCTCATCTTCGGCCGGAGGTTTCGGGATAGGAGAGAGAAGCTCTACCTGTCTATGGCTCTTCCTTTGAACTCTCTCCAAAACCTTCAATGGATCCGCTTTTATCCCTTTCACAACTACCTTATGAGTCTTGCAATCGGTCAGAACATCTTCAACACCTGAAGAACAGAACGCATTAATCAATCATATTCTCTCCACAAAAAATAAAAAATAAAAAAATAAACAGAACAAAATCGATAAGAAGTCCTAACCTTCGAATCCTTTCAAGCATCTCTTGACCTTCCTGGCGCATCCCTCGCAATGCATGTAGACTCTCAAGACAATCTCTTCAGGAGGTGGAGGTTCTTTTGATTCATTCGATTCCACCGTTTTCTTCTCCTCGCTTGGCTTCTCTTTATTCTCTTCTTCTTTCTTCTCTTCTGCTGTCTTAGCTTCTCCTTCTTTCTTCTCTTCTACTTTCTTCTCTTCTGGTTTCTTCTCTTCCTAATCATAACAACCAAAATTAATACAAAAAAATTATATTTTTTTAAAAATTAAAAACGATTACATTTGAAAAAACAGGGGAATTGAGAGAAAGATCTAAGAAAATTAGGGTTTATTACCTCCCCCATTTTTTTCCAGGTTGGAGTTGCAGAGACAACAGATGTAGACTGTAGAGAACTCGAGAGTAATTCGAAGGATAAGCTATAAATAAAATTTTGAAGCTAAGTCCGTTTTGTGTGTAGCAGCACACGGAAATTGTGTGTCTCTAATGAGAATGCGCCACGTATACCAATTGTGTACATCGGCAAAAAAGTCACAAGTTTTCCTTCATGCCTTGATACGAAATCTGTGTACCCACTTCCCCCACACAAAATGGACTCCTTTGAACCGCTTCTCTCTCTCTCTCTCTCTCCCCTTTTCTTGATCATCAATTCGAATCCCTTTCTTTAACATCACCATCAACATGATGTATACAAATGGTGGCCAAAAGTTTCAGGATTTGAGCATTCCATGTATCTTGTAAGAGTCTATGAACCGGGGCTTCGGAAAGCTCCTGCTTTTCCGGAGCTCCGAAAACAAGATTTATTGGAAGGGTCTTGGTAAAGATATGTTTATTCACAAAATTAAATTTTTTTTTTTTTTTTTTTTGGGTGTAGGCATCATTTATCTAAGGCCTTAGATTGTATCCGGCAAAACCAGAAAAGGCTTGTCTTGGGTTCTATAGAATAGGTAATAAGGGCGAGAGATATCAAATGGAGAGAAGTCAAAATTATGGGGAGAAAATAAAATGATTTCTCCCCATATTTAAGCCGACTGTCGTACAATATATGGAACCTAGAGCCCTTTCTAGCTTTGCCAGAGACAATCGGCCTTTATCTAAAGCTACACATTTTTTTGGCACGAAGCCAAATCATTGCCAAGTGTCCCATTTGACACCCCTTAACTGTGGTTAAGGTTCACCCACCCTTAGGGTTCACTCACCCATCCTTGGTTTTTTTTTTAATATTAATTCTTTTTTTCAAATTTTAAAAAAATAATAATATTTAAAAAAACTCTAAAAACAGTTATTTAATTTTTTTTTAAATAAATTAATATTTAAAAAAAAAAACAAGGATGGGTTGGTGAACGGCTTTGGAGTCTCTCTGACACATGCCAGAGAGGTGCTCTCGGGCATCCATACATGAAATGCCACCTGGTGGGAAGAAGTCATTTCATGGGCTCATGATTTTGACTTTTCCAACCAATATTTGACACTTGGTGATAAAATGGTAAGATAAAAGGGAGAGATATCAAATGGGGAGAAGTCAAAAATCTGGAGAGAGATGAAATGACTTCTCCCCACCAGGTGGCGTTCATGTATAGATGCCCGAGAGCACCTCTCTGGTGTGTGCCACAGAGACTCCAAAGCCGTTGGTGAATCCTAGGGGTGAGTAAAATCTTACCCATGGCTAAGGGGTGTCAAAGGAGACACGTGGTGACCTTTAGGGATGGATGATTTGGCTCCTTTGGGCATGGGATTGTCTCTGCCAGATGCAAGAAATTTGTGGAAGCCCGAGACCAAATTTCTGGCTAGAGACAATCCTATGCCTTATGGGAGCGCTCTAAATCGAGAGAAACCCATACCCAGTTCATGATTAAACTCTTTCTATAGTTTCGTTGTCCCTCCAACGTACGGCCTGCTAAAGAGTTAGGACTTTGGGAGTGTTGGTACATGTACTCATGAGCCCATCCGACCGTCACCATAGAAGCTGTGACCAACCAACGGTGGAGATTATAAAAAAGGTATCTCCCTTGGTTTCAATATGGTGTACTATAGCAAGGAGTACTATAGCAAGGAGGGTACTATTTCATAATTTAAATACAACAGCAAGTACGGCAAAGAGGCACACAAAATATGAAACCCAAAAAATACGGACAAAAGATTCTTGAAATTAATCTTAAATAAACTCTACAGCCAATTGAGCTTATCCACATTAAATGTCATGAGTCATGACTTGGCTAATATTAGTGGGTTTGTACTTTGTAGTGAGATCAATCTTGTGTTCACTGTACATAATACCTAGAATATAACTAATTAATATCAAGCCAAGCCGGGTCTTTTGTTCAGCTTCGAGCCAAGCTCAAACTAGCATTTGAGGTTCCAACTAATCAAGTCAAGTTCAGTGATTACCTTGTGGTGTTACTGAGTTTACCTAAAAAAAAAAGTCAAGCTTTTATTTGAATTTGAATGTTACTGCTGATCAAATTTGAATGAACTCGTGAAGCTTGTTCAAGCTGAGCTCACTAAGGAATAACCTTGGTTTTGATTGACTATAAGCCAATCAATGTGAGCTAAAGCAAATTGAATAGCAGTAAACCTTCTTTTCGGGGAAATGTGAGGTGAATCCCAAAAACAACTTTTTTTTTTTGGAAGGAAAGATGGAATCCCAAAAACAACTTGGGGGCAATTCTTTATTGAATCATAGAGAAGATGAGATATAGCTCTATATTTGCATTGGGTGGGCAATGTTGGCCCCTTAGCCACGAAATCTGTCATGGAATCTTGCAAGTGGGACATTGAATTTTCCATGGCGAAATATTGTTGCTTCTGATTCTTGTAAAGTAATCTATTGTTGGAGAAATGACTCGATCTGACATATGCTCATGGCTGACATTCCAATAGTGATCATGAAACATTTAGGTTCAATTATAAGCCAATTGAATCACGGTTTAACGGTTAATCCCTATCAATCTTTAAAGGAGATGAATTTTGGGGTCTTATCTTGGAAGAGGATTTGGATTATTCCCCTTTTGATAATGTGAAAAAATGGTCGGTTTGAAAGTTTTTCGCTCTAGGTTGATGATAAGATTGAATTATTGAGACTTTAGGCTGTTAAATCTATCAGTATGTTTGTCCATATTATCATGACGACTATATAGCTCGATCTAATCTTCATTTGCCCACTCAAACAGAAAAAATAATGATTATTAAAAATTTACATGTTAATAAGAAAATTTAATCTTAATATCATCGAAATTTGAACTATTTAACAAAAGATATCATTAAGTTGAAGAGGCTGAAGAATCAATGTATTCTCTACAACAGATTCTACGTTAAAGGTCATATACAAGATCTCTAGCACGTCGTCTAGATAATTACAAGCCTAAGAAATTCTTATAAATTCACTTAAACCCTAATAAAGCTAGAAGGTTAGCTTTAAATCAAGACCATCTTTGTTTTTTCTTCAGAAAACCATCTTGAAAATTCTAGATATTTGACTAATTCATTAAACCCTTTTTTTTAGTAGAAAGAATTAAACCATGAAGGACAAAACAGAGAACCATTCCACCTCTGCAATCCACTTCTTGCCATCTGAATAGCAAGACAGTGCTCCTGGTGCACATGGTTCTGGGGTACATATCATCCCGCCCTAATTAACCTTGACAGGACCTTTCTAAGATATCATTACAAACCTCCCAAGGCAGTTGTTCCCCTTTGTTGATTGCATGAATCAAAACCTTGGAATCAGACCATAAAACAGCGAGATAAAGCTTCCAATCCCATACTACTCGAAGACCCAGGCAGATAGCCAAGGCCTCTGTCAAGATGGTGGAAGTTCTTCCACGGCCAAAGATACACTATTCTATCCATCACAAAACATCAAGCTCCTAAAAAGAAGCTCCTACTATTAGAGCTCCATCTACTTGCAAGATGAGGAATTGGTGCATTCTAGCTAGGGTCCGTTTAGCATCACTCCTGAGAAACAATTCTCTATTCCCTTCAAATAAAAACTGAAACTCATGAGTTTTTCAAGGAATAGAGAATTGTTCCTTGGGAGTGATGCTAAATGGCCCTAGTTGCACCAACTTGCTCGAGTCCTACTCTTGTTGGTTCCAGGCTTCCCCAAGATCTTGGGGGTCCCCAAAATTGTCCAAATTCTGCCCTTGTTATGAATAACGGTCTACTATCATGCAACCTGCAAAAATGGCATTAGTGGTTGATAAGATCTAGTGATCTACTATTCCGGTGGGTATACATGTGGGGTCTATCAAAAAGTGGGTCCTCGAGATTTTTTTTTGCAAACTACGAAATCCAAACTTAATCTGGCTAGTGCATGGGTACGCAGCAAGGTTTTAAATTTTGAAATTTCGGTGGATTTCGGAAGGGTATCCCGAAACGAGATTTTTCAAAATTTCGGAATTTCGGGGCGACATCCGGCCGAAATCTTATTTAATAATAAAATATTATTCCGAAATATTATTCGAAATTTCGGCGAAATATTCCGAAATTTTGGGTCCGAAATTTCGGGATTTCTGCCGAAATTTGAATTTTTTATATATTTTTTTAATATTTTCTAATTTTTTTTATATAGTCTGAAATATATTTTTATATATTTAAAATTTTAAAAACGTAAAATATTAGTATATTACTATTTTTTTTTAATTAGACTTTATACTTTACCAACTATTTTTTATAAAATATTGGATATTATTATACTTTATAAAGATTAAAGAGTATATAAACTATTAAACTATAGTTTATAACTATATTATATGTTCATATATTATAATGTATTATAAAGAAAGTATTATAAAGTATACTTTATAATACATATTTTTAACTTTTAAGTAATTAAGATTTATATATTCCATATTTTTATATTCATTATATAGTATATAATAAATTATTCATTATCTACAAAATGATGAATATAAAGAATCTCCAACACTTTTATTGATAAAATAAAACAGAGATTACATGATAAAATTTCAACAATCATAAACTCCAGAGTCCAGATTTCAGACTGTCACTTTTATGATATTGTTCTTCCATTTTTCACCTGCAATACATACAAATAGTAAATGTCAGTAAAAATTAAATACATTAAATGAAATATATAAATGATAAATTAAGTAATGTGCTTAGCTTTTTATGGGTAAATTGCGTCAAATAAATAACGACTTATTTCTCTATAAAACCCTGCAAAGTGCAATCATAATAATCTATCTATTGACAAATAACATAAATTTTATATAATATTAAACATTCACCGAATTAAAGATAATTAGCTTCACTACTATGATAAAGAAATATCATCATCCATCATCAGTTTACCACATAAAATATAAAGTATTCTTCCTAACCATTGGGAATACCACACCACATCATCATCACTATCAAATTAAACATAAAGTATTCTCTCTGACTATAGGGATGACCATACCACATCATCATCACCGTCAAATTAAAATTAAAGTATCTTTCCTAACCATAACGGGAAGTACCGCCTTGATAATACAGAGTGTCATTGTCATCGATAGATCACTGATTAAAATTAAATTATAGTGATCTTCAGACAATATCTCTTCTTCACCAGGTACAACATCTCCCCATGCACACGGATTTGCTTCACCGAATTGAACCTCTTCTGACGCATTAAGCAGGTTATTGATCTCTTCTTCTGCCCATTCCTCAGTCCTATAAAGGGAAAATTTAATTAATAGCTAATAAAATAAATAAAAAGTAATATTATGAACATAACAAATATAAAATGATTATACCTGAATATCTCAGATACGTCTTCTTCATTCAATTCTTCATCTTTCTCGTCATATAGCCACTTATCAAAAGGATCTGATAATAAGTAGTTATCAACACGAAGAAGATCTGTGATCTTCACATCCTATTGTTCTTTCATTTCGGCGTTGCAACGTATGTTATAGTGCACATAAACCAAATCATTCAACCTTTTTGTCTGTAAGCGATTTCTTCGCTTTGTATGATTTGGTCAAATGTGCTCCAATTGCATTCACATCCTGATGAAGTTGTTGTTTGACTCATAATGCGAAGTGCAAGCTTCTGCAACGCCGGCAGTTGACCACCAAATAATGCCTACCACTTATCTGTAAATTAGAGATAATATAACTTAGTATTATCAAAGTTTATAAAAAAAATATCTAAAATTAAATAATATTGGGGTCAAGTTAATAGTTAATACCAGGTGACCCTTTTTGAGCAGCTGTTATTGAAAAATCACTCCCGAGAATTCCTTCCAAATTTTCGAATGACGCATACGGTTTCATAAAAATTAATTGTCATAAAAAAAATTAATTTAAATTAAATTTACCTGCATCATTGCTGCTGAAGCCTCTTCTGAATTGTGAGCGACATTTTTTGGATAACTCGCAAAAGACTCATGTGAATTTCAGTTGAGAATCAATTCTAAATTCATAGATAAAACCGAAGCTCTGGTTCACAACGTATTCTGGATTCAGTCTAACAGCAGCCCGATGTAGATCAGTGACTAGTTGGGTACTCCATCGTCGATCGATAATTTTTCAAACTGCTTCATATTTTCTAATCTATCACGATGCGTAACTGCAAAAATTGTTTAACCTTTGCAACAGCTTCACAAAGGTGACCCATTGTAGGTAAGTCACCATCTACAAGCGAATCGATTTAAGCAAAAGGTTCACCCAAACAATAGTGAACTCTTCATCCTCTTTGGAAACGTCAGATCACTGACGATACCAATAATGGTTGCCCCTGCCTTGTTTTGGAATAAGCATAGGCTTTGAATTCACTGTCAATAATAGTTGCTGAACCGCAGAGAAACTGTCATAAATGCCCGGATTGCAAGAAAACTCGTGGCAAAACGAGTTGCAGCGGCCTTATCAAGTCTTTTCCGTTAGAGATACAACGGAATCGGGCAAGTACCCAAGCATTGGCCATATATAATTTAGAGATTTTTCTCGCCTCTTGTATTGTTTGACTCACAAAGTCAAACTTTTCAATATCATGACAAACGAGGGTCAAAAACGTGTGCAACACAGGCACTCCAATACAAGTGAGGATATTTAATCATTAATAATGCTCTAGCTGCTTTGAAGCCTGCTTCTTGATCCGTGATCACTTGAACCACGTTATAAGGCCTGATTTCATCAATCACTTTAGAGAGTACATGACATAGATACTCTCCAGTCATTCTCTCCTCTCCAACACAAATAGACTTAATGAAAACAATCTTACCAAGGCAAGATACCAGAAAATTGATAACTTTTACCTCTACTATCCCTCCAACCATCAACCATAATGGTGCATCCATTTTTCTCCCACAATCTTTTATACTTACCCCACAATTCCTTTTTCTAACTTCTCTACCTCATTTTTTAAAAGTTTACCTGAATTTCAATGCAGTAGGATGCTTATACGTCCGGCCATAATTAGCAACAACGTTAATCGAATGCCAAACCATTTTCAAAAAAGAATCTCCCTACACACCCATCTACCAAAAACCCCTTATCTTGTGGAACAAGGGTCTGTTCCACTGTGCTTGTGTGGCTCCGTGCATCGATGACATAGGGGGAGGGCCACCTGTGCTTTTCTACCAAAGATACTAAGACCGCCACTGGTCGACATCCCTTCCACTGGTCGATCTTCTTCCACTTGAAAAGATATGTGAGGTTCCCATGTATTCCTCATAAGGAATTCCATAGTCATCCTCGCGAAATGTCTATAGTTAATGTTTGAGTAGAGCTAGTTCTAGCTCTTTTCTTCGCAGTCATTTGTTCAATTTCCGATTTAATTATATCTCTTACCTCAGGCGGAAACATCTGGACATGGCCGACTATCACCTCAATCCCGCCTAGATGTTGGCGCATTCGGGTGATCCCTCATTTTTCACCTTGTTACAATAATGGCATCGGAGTTTGTTGTTTTGATTTTCCCGTCCTATCAGCCTTGGTGCAATGCTGCCATGTGGATTTGTGGTTGTTGCGGTCCCTGAGAATGGCTCGTCGCTCTCTACTCTACCTCTTGCTCATGGTCTCCTCCTCCATTTTATTTTAACTACAACAAACCGACAAAGTTAAAAAATATTTAATTCAAAGACATATTAAAAAAAATATGCAGCATGAGAAATAATCTAATCACACAGGAAAATCCCCACCGACTTATTCCTCTTTCGCCACACCCATCACAGACGCCTGCGAAAAACTCAAATCTCAATAATCAACTAACTGAAGAGTCCCTTCCTCCTTATCCGTTGTCCCTATCCCCCTCCTATACTGACTACCTCTACTCCACTGCCCCCCCCACTCCCCAACTATCTCC
>JABCRI010000031.1:0-87038 GCA_015143295.1 Tetracentron sinense | reverse complement strand
TCAAATAAGTAAACAATAATGAAACAATTAGTAGAGATTGTTCCAATTGGTAGAGATTGAACTAAGAGAGTTCATCTATCCGTATATGTGGCACAAATGTGACGCTTGATAATTGGTAGAGATTAAGAGAAATACTACCCCAACTTTCAAACATCTTTGTTAAAAATAAAGTTTAGAGAAATGATATCTCTACTAATATCAACCATCCAGTGAAGAATTGAGGAGCAATATCAAACATCCTTGGAACATTTCTTATTCTTGATAATAGCAATAAGAAACCAACATAAATCAAGTCCAACATACCATCTATCTATCTAACTTTGGTTTTTAGAAGACTTAAGTTCATACTATTAACCTTAGTTTTGGAAATATATATTAACCTTAAATTTTGGTTTGACTGTAATCGAATGGAAATTTTGCTTTTTCAAAGAGATCATGATCGCCTTTTGACGCAATAGGTGCAAAAGAAAATAAGTATAGTTCCTGTTATTTATTAACTAGTTGATTAATATATAGATCTCTTTTGACTTGTTTTGACTAACTAACTACTCTATTCTCTCATTTCTTTATTGGTGAATGTGCAATAAAGAAATGAGAGGATTAGCATCTCATACCAGATGCCATTAGCTATTAAAATAAATTAAAATAAAATCCACAAATACCAAAAACCAATAACACTTCAACATTGCAAAACATATCAAAATTTCTAGTAAATAGCAAGTTGAAATTTTTTAAAAAAAAAAAAAAAACCAAAATACAAGAGGGTAACAAGGTCTGGCCTCTACCTGGAAAGTGGGCTAAGTCCTAAGGAGGATTGTTCCTTAGCAAGGTAGGACTCGCTCGTATGAAGTCTATATGATTGGGAATAAAATTGTGGGAATCCTTGAAGCGGGTAACCTGAAGGACGGGGACGTAGACAAGTTGTCGAACCTCGTGACAAATCCTTGGTTTCTATGTGTTTGCATCTCTCTAACTCTATCTCTAACTTATTGCTTTGAGTGCTTGAGTAGAATTGCATAGTCTCTATTTCTCTTTAACTTTGCTTAAGTTGAAATTCCGCTTAAGGAAGTAGAATAAATTTAATTTTGCCATAGACCCTAATCACCCCCCTCTAGGGTCAATACTTAGGCAACACATGACATTGCGAGTCTACGTGTAGCTAAATCTAACAGTAATTCTTTTCTTATAATATACAAAACTATAAAACATTAGATTATCAACTCTATAACGATAAGAATAACTTACATAAAATAGCATTGAATATTCTTATTCCGTAACATTATATAAGTCATAAAAAATCAGATTAGCAAGAATAACTTTCAATGAAAAATTCGGTAACCCAATCAAAATGGCGAGACTTACCGCGGATATCAAGGTGACACAAGGAATTAAACTGCCCTCTATCGAAGTTGTTGATTTCAGCATCGTGGTTTCCATGAGTTTTAATGGAATAATTAACTACTTTAGTGAAGAAATCAAACTTTAGAAATCAGAAAAAATCATATTATTAACAAAACAAGATAAGAAATGATTTGAACAAAATGATAAAACTTACCGTTAAAGAAGCCGATAGCAAAAGGCATTCATCAACAGCTAAACAAGGAAAAGTAGAAGCGTAGCCGAGAGCAAGGAGAGGCCTAGTGTATATGGCCCTTATGTAGAAGTCATCATTCACGCCGCGTTCCATGTAGCTCATATGGTGTAGTTATACATGAAAAAAAGATCAAAAAATCAGTTTCTACATGAATATTTTGAAGAAATAATATATAAAAATTAATACCTAAAATTACAGAGACTAAGAAAGGATTGTATTTGAATCGAGTACTAGAAGGGAATTTCTCTTAAACAAGAACACTTAGTCACCATTGATTAACACGCTATGCTAAGTACTAGCACAAGATAAATAATAAAAATAATATTGTGCGATAGCCAGCCTGGGTCGATCTCCTCCCCACATCAGTGTTTTTCAATTGATGAGAAGTCGAGATCTTTTAGAGTTGCCACCAATCATAAATCCGGGTGTGGATTGGTCACCCACAAATAAAACCTTCGATTTAAAAGAAACCGAGATGGGTCGGGATTCTCTTATGAGTTGGGAAGGTGTTAGGTACCCCACCTCATCCGTCGAACGAGGTAGAAGATTGGGATGTAGCATACCTTTTCCCTTTTATTTGGTTTTCCAAGCATCCAAGAATGTCCTTCCACGATGACAAGATCCGGACTCCAATGAACTAGGCTCCTTTTCCCTAATGTAAGAGTTGAAGAAGAACTAAAGGGAACCTAGATTGACAAAATGAGCTCTTTGAATATCCTAAGGCTTCAAAGGATTCTGGTTGGACTGCTAGGTTTTTTGAAGGCTCACACTCTCAGGAAATTAGAGGTTTCCCAAAGTTATGGGTTGGCAAAGCTTGGCCTTTTCAAAGTTATTTGAAGAGTAGGAGGTGATGCCTTCTATAATAGTGAAAGGAAGGGATCTTCTTGTTTCTCGATGTGGGAGTAAACAAAATAATCCAAAACCCAAAGAAAAAATGAAGTGACACGCAAACCGAAGTTGGATGTAATGTTTTCCATACCGCACCTTTTAGAGGTCGTGGAAGCCGATTTTGAGTAAAATGGGGGCGCGCCCTTTTAAAGGGCGCAGGATTCTTCTATATTAATGGCGTTGTCACTTGGGTCTTGGCTAGTTTAGGCTCGGGTTGGGATTGGGCTTTGCTTTTACCTTCGACCTTGGATATATTGGAGTTCACCTTTCGACACTTGGAGTTAAATCATTATGGCGTGCAAAAATGGGGTGTCTACAGCTGCCCCTCTTTGCCGGATTTGCTTGCAAAGAATGGCAAAGAAGAATAGACATAGGCCCATTTTTGCACTTGAAAACTAATGTGTGCATCCTTGACTGGCACGTGGGCACTATCATGAACCTCAATCTCCCTCACAGGTTCGATCCGAACCTGCGCAAAGGGGGTAGTAAATAAGGTAGATTTGAAAGCTTTTAAACAATTTTTCAAAAATATTTTTTTTTCTCAAATTTGTAACTCAGTTCGAGGATGCTCACATCATTTTCATAGCAGTAATAGTCAAACAATCATGATTATGGAATGAATCAGACTGTCGATTGGTGTTAAGTTTGAAAAAAAGCCTAAATTTTAATGTAGCACGGTTTCCAACCGTAAACCATTGACTGTTGTAGGTAAGCGAGGTAAGCGTGCTTAAAAATCCTTTTTTTTTTGGGACACATTGTTGATTCTCTTCTTGCTTTGCAGCATAGAGCTCCAGCTGAAAGTACTTTTTCGACTCGGATATGAACTTCGATATTGCTCCTGGTCCTGCACAGGTAAATACTAGTTAGTTGATATTTCTTTTCAATACATACATGTTCATACCTTGACATTGGTCATTTGATTCCCTGAAAGTTATCAGTTTATGCAGTAGTATTTATGTCAAGAAAAATAATGCAATTTACTCCCTATATTAATGACTTTATAGGTGGGGGAGCAGAAAAGAGCCAGGGGCTGATGATGGGCATGGTGTCGTTGAAGTTGACTGTACTGAGCCGAGAACCATTGAAAAAGATTTAGAGATTTCCTTTCTGCATTTATGTTTTTTATATAATTTGTAATAAAACAAATAAAGAATATTATTGAAAATCATTGCAGAGTCCAGTCGAAATGGGGGTCACAAACTTTTTTTTATTTTATTTTTTTAAGAGAGGAAAAAAAAAATAAACAAACCAGAAAAATTTCCATCAGTGGGGTCGCACTTATGAAGGTTGCCTATGTATCCCTTGAAAAGAGAATCAGACCAACGTAGTTCAAAAACATCCGAGCAAACACACTTTTTTTTTTCTTTGAAAAATATGATGATGAGAATTATGATAAGATTAAAATTGGTGGGCATGATTCAAACCACTTTCAAAATGTTTAGACCCACATAGTATCCACTTTTATCACATTTGCCTAAATCCTTTGGATTAACCCTCAGGGTGCAACAACTATATGATAGTTCGCTTGTAACTGCTTCTGTTTTCATCCTGAGAATTGAGACTTGGTTATGATGTAAAATTGACTGCTGCCTGGTTTCTTTTTTCCTTTTTTTGCCTTTTTGCCCTTGATGCCAGTTATGATTTTCAACAGGTCTGGCCTGCATAATTTTTGCGCATCGAGTCCCAAAGGGGTTTTCATCATGCCCGCAGTAATTTGATCTTGCCATGACTTGACATTTTTACTTGCAATGCCCTTTCGGGTTTTCATTGGGCCCTTTCAAGCCATGCTTTTCTTTATAGTTTCTCTCAACACTCTAATTCATCATCACCTGAACTCATGTATGCTATGTGAATCCAATTGTAAGATTCAATGTTTATCATTGATCCGAGAGGACTTTAATGGTAGGACGAAGCGTAGGCTATAGTTAGGGTTTTTGAAAGGTAGGATGAAGGCTCATAGATTGTGATGATTTGGAAGAACTGAGACATTTGCTTGCTTTTGGGTTTGTTCATTTTCTCTGTCAGCTATTTTTCCCGCCTGTCTTGCTTTTCCTCCCTAACTTTTTCACAGGCATTTAAAAAAATTGCCCCAATGTATGAACACTAGGGTTTCTAACTTTTGGCTTCTACCCAGTTGTACTGCTTTGATGATTTTTTTTTCATGGGAGACAAAAAAATGCCCCAGTGTACGGACACTGGGTACCTTGAATTTTGGCGGAAGCAATTGACCTTTTTTTTTCTTTCATAATTGATCACGGGAATAAAAAATAAAAATAAACTGCCCCAGTGTAAGGACACTGGGGTACTTTAACTTTGGCTTTACTCGGTTGTACCCCAAAATGCCCCAGTGTGGGTGCAAAATGTCCTAGTTTAGTTGTGAAACGAATGTTAAGGCTCAAAGGGACTGACTAGATGACATATAATGTTGATGGGAGAAATGCAGGATGACCTCTCTTCCTTTCAATTTAACCATGCAACTCAAGATTGAATATGCATAGTACCTTTTGAATTTTGACAGAGTCCAAATTAATTGGCTCAGGAAGATCTTCTTTGTCTGTCATGATGAGAGCTCCCCTAGAAAACACCTTTCTGGTTATGTAAGGGATGACTTAGCTTGGATTCTCGAGTGAATCAACCATCATGTTTTGGCTTTCATCGTAGAATTACACCACCTGATATTCGATATGCATGAACATCCTTCAATTATTCACTTCAGGTCTCTTATTTGCTGCTTCTATGACTTCATTCACCCGTGGTCTATATCAGGAGGAATCGTAGTGGGTGATCTTGAACTGCTCGCATAGTACCTTCATTCTTGTTCTTGAAGTTATTTCATTCAGGATCCCATATCTGCATGTCTTCATTTAGCTAGCTGTTTATAAGTGAGCTGGACTTTAATGGTCACCATCTTGGGTCTCTCCTTTGAACCTAGGCTTTTGGTTCAGATTCTCCTACATTGGTCTTAACTCTTAATCCTTTCTCATGATGATCCAGAGAAAATCTGAAATTTCTTTAGAGGATCCATTTTACCCATTTTCATTTATTTCAGTCAAATTCTTTTCATCATATTTTACCAAATTTTTTTTTCAAAACAAAAAACAAAATACTTGTAAATAAAAACTTTTTTTTTTTTGAAATAGTCTAGTAAAAAAACACAAATTTTTTTTTTCATTTTCTTTTTTTTTTGTTTTTTCCATTTTTTTTTTGTTTTTTTAATAAAAAGGTTGCCTTCTAAATTAATACCACTCGAGGCCGAAGGCTTATCCTTGGGTGGTAACCAAACATCTAATGAAACCTTGCTTTCCGGAGACCATTGAGGTATGGTCGAGCTTGCACCATAAGATGGGAGCCACCTCCCAATTCATCACCTTTTCATTTGCCCTCAAAGGGTAGATTGAATTTCCTTACCTGCACAAGACAAAATACCTGATCGACTGAACCTTCTTTCTGACCTCCATCCCAGTCCTCTTCGGATGCTTTTTCTTGTGGACCTATTTGTTCAAAAAAGAAATACTTTTTTCTTAACCCGCTCAAAGATGTCCTCCATAGATCCATTAAAGATTGTGTACCTTTTGCTTTTTCAGATTCTTTTCTTTCATCTTCTTTCTTTCTCTTTTTTTCCTCTTTCATCATCTCTTTCTTCTTCTTCTTGTCTCTCATCCTCTTTTTCTTTTCCTTCTCTTTCAGTCTCTATTTCTTTCTTTTCTCCCTCAGCCTCTTTTTCTTTCTTACCTTTTTCTTTCTTCCTCATCTTCTCTTTTTCTCCTTTTCTCTGGCAAGTCTGATTTATGAGTTTGTCTGCACTCCCTGAATTCTTCGACATTGACAACTACCTTCCTAGGACTTCATTCCTCATTGGTTGGATATTGTTACAATTGAAGGGAGCCCTTTTCAAGTCTGTTGGGACAGGAGTTTGGTTGGAAGGAGGGGAAGGCCAGTCAAGCACAACAGGTCATGGGGTCGGAGTTTGATTGGATGGAGGGTAGGCCAATCAAATATGATTCGTCATGGCATAGGATTGGATGAGATAATGATGGGGGAGGGCCAATTCAAGATGATGGGCTGTCGTTGAACTGGTGGTTGCTGTTTGGATATGGTGTTGGAGATAGGGGAGACTTGACTCTTGTTCAAAAGAGCTTGAAATTGGGCTTGAGATAGAGACGGGTCAACATTGCATCCTTCCATGTCTATGACATTGATTGCCCGAGAGGTAGTTGTGATGTCCTCATAACATCGAGAGTGAATTTTGACTTGATTTATGCATTGTTGCTCTTGTTGAGGCATTTCCACTTGAGTGGGTTGCATGTATCTTTCCGTTGTTACTGATGGTTGAGGCTGAGAGTGCTTGTGAAAGGTTGGGAGTTCCCCCATATGTTTCCTTGGGGCAGAGTTCTCACTACCATGATAGTGCATTACCTTCTGAAAAGTTGTATAGTCCATAATTCTCCCAGTTCTGACCCCTTCATCAATGTCATCCCCATACCGGACAATAGTTGCAAAGCTTGACTTTGTTTGTGTCACTAGGCGCTCGTAATACGGGGCTTTCAACGTTGAAATGAAAGTACTGACCATCCTCTTCCTCATAGGGGGTCTAACCTTGGCAGCTGTATCGTGCCATCGGTATGCATGCTCCCTGAATGATTTTGATGCCTTCCTTCCCATTTTGAGGAGATCTAACCAGGTGGGAGTTACCTCCATTTTGTACCGATATTGAGCTACGAACACTTCTACCAAATCCATCCAGCATTTGATTCTGGAGGATCAAGTTCTGAAAACCATTGGAGAGCTCCCCCTGATAGACCATTTGAAAAAGCTGCAACATCAGTGCTCATTCTTCCCATATACTCCCAAGGAACCTCCATAGAGTTTTAAATGTGCCCAGGACAGCTCTGGTCATTGTACTTGTTAAACTTGGGAATCTCAAAATTTGGCGGGAGACTTGACACAGAATATGGGCAGAGGTCATCAATACCAATCTTGGAAAAGGGGTTGGAGCCTTTCACCGATCTCAGATCTTTTGCAAGCTTTTCTACCTGTGGGCTAGCGCACTCTTGGGTCTCTCATGACGCCATTCTTCTTTTTTTCCAAGGTAAACTGGTTTTACTTGATCCCTATGTGGCAGAGTATCTGTCCGTGTTTGCTTTGGAGAATTTGGAGGGTGTACATTAGATGTTCCACGGATCTCTGGTCCCTTGCTTTGGTCCAAGATTCGTTGCGCCATGAGTTGCATTTTTTGAAGAATACTTTTCATATCAACGAAGTCAGCCCTGGTTTTTGCCTAAATCCTGCTCGAACGGGACCATTGCCTTCTTCCATCCCGAGTGTGTTTTGTCTAGACCTTAGCAAATAAGAGCTCCTGATAATGCTGAGTCAATGCAGATGATACTTCCTTCCCTGGAGTGTTATGAATAACTTGAAAACCAAAAAGATCAAATATAGAAATATCCCTGATGATGGACACTTCTGTTGGGTGAGAATTTTCTTGAGCCAAAATTTCGATTCGATTTTTTTTTTTTCAAAAGTGAGTCAAAGCTAACCTATAAAGTCTAGGGGAAGGGGTAAAAATAAAACAGGAAAGAGGTGTAATCCTCTAACTAGGTTGCCCGTAGGACTTAGGGGAAAAAAACACAAAGTGGGATAGAGGATGATCCCTAACAAGGGTGCCCGTAGGACTTAGGGGAAATTGACAAAGGCGAGATAGAAGTAGGACCTCTAACAAGGGTGCCCGTAGGAGTAGGGGGAAAATCACAAAGGTGGGATAGAGGTGTAACCTCTAACAAGGTTGCCCATAGGACTTAGGGAAAAAAAAATCACAAGGGCGGGATAGAGGTGTAACCTCTAACAAGGTTGCCCGTAGGACTTAGGGAAAAATCACAAAGGCGGGATAGAGGTGTAACCTCTAACAAGGTTGTTGTAGGACTTTGGGGGGTTAACACAAATGCGGGATTGAGGTTTTGACCTCCAAAAGGTTGCATATAGGACTTAGGGGAAAAATCAATGACTAAAGTTTGTTTTTTTTTTTTTTTTTTGAAGTACGAAGTTCAAAGTTTTAGCTAAAGAAAGGTTCCTTACACATAATGTCCATCAACAGAGATTTAAGAATTTCAAATCATCAACACAACACAGAGATAATCAAAATGGTGAACAAGGAATGTTCTAATGCCTGAGCTTGTAAGGTAGTTGTTCTGTAATATCCTGCGGATACCAAAGACTTACGTCACCACTCGTTGAACATTGTGTAGATGACTATTCTAAATACTTCTATCATTCAATACGTTATGAAAACCATGCAAGTCAACGTTTTCTCACAAATATTTCTATATAGGGTTCGCAGGTTTCTAAATTCCACCTAAAAAGGGTCCTATAATCATAAAATACCATGCACAACCCTGCACTTCTTTTATTCAAATGATCTGGGTTGGAATGTTTCCTCGCCGTTTCCAGAATGCTATCCACGGTCGTTCAACTACTTAGTTCCAAAAATGGGGGTGAGTCCGGATTCGAACAACATGAGGGGAAAGTGAATGCCGTGACGGGCAAAAGATAAAACAGAAGAAAACAAGTAATAAATGACAAAAAAAAAATGAAAAACAAAAAAAAATTAATTTAATAGAGAAAATTAAATTGAGGCTTGAATCCTGTAAATCCCCAGCAGAGTCGCTAGCTGTGCGATAGCTGGCCCGGGTCGATCTTCTCCCCACATCAGGTTTTTCAACTGATGGAAGCCGAGATCTTTTAGAGCGTCACCAATCATAAATCCAAGTGTGATTAGTCACCCACAAATAAAACCTTCGATTTAAAAGAAAACCGAGATTGGGTCCGGGGATTCTCTTATGAGCTGGGGAAGGGTTAGGCACCCCACCTCATCCGCGAACGACGGTTACCTCTTAATTTAATTTAAAATTATTTTTCCTTTTTTATTGTTTCGAGATTGAAAACTCACCCCTCCTCGACTGAGTTGGGATGATTTTCTCTTTACTTGCTTTCTTTTATTTTGAGATTGGAAACTCACCCCTCCTCGATCGAGTTTGGGTGATTTTCTCTCTACTTGCGCAGCAAAACCCCTTTTCCCTAAATCGGTGAACGGTCACGCTCTCTCCTCGATCGAGTTAAGAGGGGCCCCGCCTACGTTTGGGTGGAAAAGGGACAAAAACTACTAATAAAAAATGAAATAAATAAATCGAAGACCTAGTCTTCCAACCCTTTCCTTCACCCGGATTTCCTCTTCCCCGAGGGAAATCACTGAGCTACTAAGAGAAAGTGAGGGAAAAAAAGACTTGAATGGGTAGAAGTAGAAGATTGGAGATGTAGCATACCTTTTCCCTTTTATTTGGTTTTCCAAGCATCCAAGAATGTCCTTCCACGATGACAAGATCCGGACTCCAATGAACTAGGCCCCTTTTCCCTAAAGTAAGAGTTGAAGAAGAACAAAAGAAGCTCTTTGAATATCCTAAGGCTTTGAAGGATTCTGGCTGGACTTGCTGCGTTTTTTGAAGGCTCACACTCCAGAAATTAAGGTTTCCCAAAGTTATGGGTTGGCAAAGCTTGGCCTTTTCAAAGTTATTTGAAGAGTAGGAGGTGATGCCTTCTATAATAGTGAAAGGAAGGGATCTTCTTTTTTTTCTCGTGTGGGAGTAAAAAAATAATCCAAAACCCAAAGAAAAAATGAAGTGCACGCAAACCGAAGTTGGATGTAATGTTTTCCATACCGCACCTTTTAGAAGGTCGTGGAAGCCGATTTTGAGTAAAATGGGGGGGCGCCCTTTTAAAGGGCGCAGGATTCTTCTATATTAAATGGGCGTTGTCACTTGGGTCTTGGCTAGTTTAGGCTCGGGTTGGGATTGGGCTTTGCTTTTACCTTCGACCTTGGATATATTGGAGTCTGGATCTCGTCTTGGAGTTCACCTTTTGACACTTGGAGTTAAATCATTATGGCGTGCAAAAATGGGGTGTCTACAAATAAACTCAACAAAACTAAAGGGAGTGCTAGTTATAGATGCCCCCTCTTCTTAGCACAAGCAAAAATACTTTACGATGGGGCCCACAACTTAGTTGTTTATCGAACTGGTAAGAGGGGATGTCCACGGTCCATCGAGTCTACATGTAGCTAAATCCTAAAAGTAATTATTTTTTTAATAATACTAAATTATAAAAATATCAGATTATCAACTCTACAGCGATTAGAATAACTTAAAAAGTAACATTCAATATTCTTATTATGTAACATTATAAACTCATAAAAAATCAGATTAGCAAGAATTAAATTTCAATAAAAAATCTGAGTACCCGATCAAAATGGTGAGACTTAAGCGGATAGCAAGGTGAAACATGAAATTAATTATCCTTTTAAGAAGTTGTTGATTCAACATCGTAGTTTCTATATAGTTTTAAGATATATTAACTACTTTAGCGAAGAAATCTACTTTAGAAATCAGAAAAAAATTATATTATTAACAAAACAAGATAATAAATGATTTTAACAAAATGATAAAACTTACAGCTAATGAAGCCTAGAGCAAAGGGCATTTATCGACAGCTAAGGCAAAAGTAGAAGGGCAATCGAGAGCAAGGTGAGGCATTTATGCAGAATCGTCGTTCATGCCCCATGTAATGTAGCTCACATTGTGTATTGCACATGAAAAAAAGAAAAAAAAAATCAGTTTCTACATCAATATTTTTGAGGAAAAAAGAATATAAAAATATAATACCTAAAATTACAAGAACTAAAAAACAGATTGTATTTGGGTCTAGTCACAAGAAGGGAATTTCCCTCAAGTAAGACATCTACTCACCATTGATTAACTCGCTAAGCTAAATAATAGCACTTGATAAATAATAAAATAATTACCTCAACAAAACTAAGGGGAGTGCTAGCCATATGACGCAGCAAATGAGAAAATCAGCTAGGAAATGGACTTCTTGTGATTCTAGGAATTGAGTGAAAGAAGGACTAGATAAGAGAAGTAGAGAACTACAAGATCTAGAAGATATCTAGATGAAATGGAGTAGATAACTCAAAGCTAAGTTCATTCATGTCCCAAATGTCTGAGTACATGGCTATTTGACCTTTGGAACTTTCTAGAAACTACTACACATTCCCAAGTTCCTACATTTTCTAGACCTTTTCTAGAAATGACTATACTTTCCTAAGTTCCTACATCTTTTGAAATATTGACTTCATGTCTCCCATGCTTTGACTATTGACTTTACCATTACTTTGACCATTTGACTTTTCTATTACTTTGACCAGTTTCAAGACTAAGATAAGCTCTTTTAGTCAACAAATATTAATATGCTCCAGCATCAATCCCCCTGGGAAGGAGAGATCTCGGCTCCGAGAGAAAACATGCTTATACTGATCATAGATGGTTGGATCCAATTGTTTTAAGTCTTCCTCAGAAATCCAAGTGCTTTCACTTGAAGGTTTACCCAACCACTTGATAAGAAAACGCCGATATTGATTTCCTTTGTCGTGATATAGCCTCCTTCATGTAAAAATGTCTTCAACACCTTGCTGTCCCCCTTTCGATACCCCCATAGGTTTTGGGGTTGAACAAAATCGACGGCCATAAGTTGTCGTTGTCCCTTAAAACCCCTTTTAACGTAGTGGCACCTCTGGATAATGCCCTTCTCAATTTGGCTAACGCTTCCAGGACATGCCATCTCTCTATGGTTAACCCAAATTTTACACCCCTCTTTAACCGGTCAAGCAATTTAACCAATGTTAACCCCATCAACCCTGAGGAACCCTAGGTTAACCCTAGTTAACCCCAGGTGTTGCCTAAGTAAACCCTAGGTTAACCCCAATGAAAACCTAGGTCAACCCTAAGTAAACCCTAGGTTAACCCCAATTAAAACCTAGGTCAACCCTAAGTTAACCCTAGTCAACCCTAGGTCAACCTAATTAAACCCTGAGTTAACCCTAGCCAAGGCCCTAGGACCTGAACCCGTAGCCAAGCAACCTTGGGCCCATACAGGGTCCACAAACCCTCGTCAAGCCTTGGGAGGGGGGCCCAGCCCTCAAAAATTCAAAAATCTCTGAATGTCAGTAGTCTAACTACCGACATTCCTTTTATGGTTAGAAACCGTACCGCGTGCAAGCCAAAATCAGCTGGGCCAGGCCCATTTCTAAAAAAAACCAAGAATAACAGTAATTATTCTACCCCATTATCCATTTACCCTTGTAGGGAAATAGCAGTACTGGAATTACCGTCATTACCAGAGTTTGCGTAAAAGCAACTCAACTACCCTCCCTAGTGCTTAGGCATGCCTCTGATGCCTCTCACTCCTCCTTGAGACCTCTACCAGCCTCTGTCCTACTGCCTATCGTGTCACTAGTCCTTCTTCGATAAAATCCAAGCTTCCCCTAATCTTTAAACCCCGTGCTAACCCCCCACTCGAAAATCACCCTGGTGAAACCTTATAGAATTTGAATTCCTAGAAAAAATCCTCAAGTAGAGCTCTAAGAGGAGAGTGTGAACCTAGGGAATAGGCTTAGGCTATTCTCCCACAGGTAGATCCCCTCATTGGCGCCACCACCGTAGTCACGGTCACCATTGCAGTCGGAGTAGCATCAGTAAGGTAGGGTCCTCCCCTACCCCCTCCTTTTACCTTCAAAATCATTGTAAAATACCCCTGGTCTGTTTCCAAGGGTATATCTTGGTCACACAGTAGGCATTAGAGGGCCATCTTGCCTTTTTCTATAGGCAAGGGGACCCCCAGGCGGTTTCGATAATGCCCACACCACCACACATGGTGCACTGGCCTTCCCCCACCTCCTGGACCTTCCAGGAACGTCCAAGCTCATAAGGAATCCCTTGGAGTTGTTGTGGTGCCATGCTAAGGGGAGCTAACCAGTTTCTGGGGAAATTCTAGAATGGCGGTAAACACAATACCTCAATTTTGGGCCTTTTCTTTTACAACAGTCCCTGTGCCCTCTTGGGTGGGCCCTGGTCCATTCTAGGGCCTAATCTTGGTCCTCGGGACCTCCCCTCCTCTCTTAGTCTTTCTAAGCTACCCAGGTTAGCTTAACCATGGTTAAAATGAACAAAAAGGGAAATTGTCCAGAATGTCAATAATCTGTCGCGTCCCAAAATACCTCCTAGTAGTTAAGGGATACTTTAGAGGTGACTATTCTTACCGGTCAAACTATCCTATAATGAACAAGGTGAACATACCATAATATGACATGAATTAGAATGCGGAAGCTATAACATGAATGCGGAAGCCTAAACCAAAATTTTCTTTTCTATATAAGATGATCGGTATTCCAAGTTTGCATATACAGACATAATCATAAAGCTAAATGTGAACACGAATTTTGGGTCCCTGCCCACAGGTGTTGATGATGTCCTGGCGATGTGGTAGATTGATTTTATGTTTAGAGTTGCTACTTATTTATTCGGAAGGGATAGGTCCCATTCATAGGATAAGGTCTTGATCTACTTAGAGTTCTAGGTAAGCGGTTTGGTTAAGCCCGGGAAGGTGTTAGGCATCCTAGCACTTCTGTTTTACAACAGTTCCCTAATTCCTAGGTTTAAGCCAATTTCGAGTCAAATTTTTAGTCAAATGCCTTAGGTTTTAGTTTATACTAATCCAAGAAAGGAAAAGCTAAACTAGGGTCGGGCCTGAGTTGGGCTGCCTACGTACTCACATTGGGGTGAGATCAGATTGAGCATAATTCTAGCACATGAGCTCATGCCGAGGCTAAGGGGTGTGTTGTGTGTGCACCAAGGGTGGCTTAGGGTCTAGTCCGGTAGACTAGGGTTGAGTTGAACGGGTTGGTCAAGTGCTTGATTTAGTTGATTGGGCCCGGTAGGCCAAGATTGAAGTCCGGTAGGCTTTGGATCGGTAGGCTGAGAAGAAGTCCGGTAGACTAGGTTTTGGCCCAGTAGGCCAAGATTAGGCCCGGTAGGCCTTGGGTGAGCTCGGTAGGCTAGGGTTCGGCCCAGTAGGCCTAAGGTATGGGCCGGTAGGCCAAGAGTTCAGCCCGGTAGGCCTAAGGTTAAGCCCGGTAGGCTTGGGTTCGGCCTGGTAGGTTTGAATCGGCCCGGTAGGCCTAGATTAAGCCCGATAGGCTTGGTTCGGCCTGGTAGGCCTATGGTTAAGGTCCAAAATTAGTTTTATGGTCCTTAAAAATTACTTATGAGTTGGAGGGATTTTCCCAAAATTACCCAAGTTGATTGGGCTAACCATAGTTGAGATATGGATTTAACCATGGTTAGTCGAATTAACCAAGGTAAAGCATTCTATAATGTTAACAATGCCATTTGAGATTTTTCTCAATTTTTTAGAAGTTTTACAAGTTGATTTGGTGAGTTAACCATGGTTAACTCTCAATCATGGTTGAGTTAACCATGGTTAAGTCTAGTCAGGGTCAGGATTGTCCCCAAGGGTCAAGGCCAAGTCCAAAGGAGGGCCCCCATGGGCTATGTACCCACTGTATGGGCTTAAAAAGTCGAAAATGCATAATATCGGTAAAGAGATCCCCGACATATACAGTGGTTTTTGGCCAACTTCACACCCCTGTAACTCGAGTTAAGGGAGAATTTGAGGGGCCCACAACTTGTGGTTTTGAAGCCTGGGATGAGGGGAGTAAAATGGGTCTGGGCTAAACCTCAGGGGTGGCCTGGTGTGGGCCCCACAATGTGCCAAAGTGGCCTGTTTGCACTGTCACATAAATTAAGAATGTCGGCACTGATATTGCCGACATTCTGCCCGATTTGCTTTCTTTGAGTTTTAACCCCCGTTAAGCTCAACTAAGGGTCAAGGTCCCTTATGATGAAATGTAGGGGAGATCCTAGAGATCAACCCTGGCCCTTGTTTGGGCCTTGGGAAGGTTCAGGTGGGGTCCACCGACACCCAGAGAATTTTTAGAATTTGAAGACAGCCCTAAGGGTTGCTACAGGGGGTGAACCAGGGGTTCCCTCATTGTGTGAGGGACCCCCAGAACCCCCTGAAATCATTGGGACGACACTATACCCTGAGGGGGTCTTCCACACCGTGAAGAAGGTGGGAAGGACCCCCACTGTGGGCGTTTCTTCAAAACTGAATTGAATGAAAACTCCCCTGGAATGGACCAGGGGCTCACATGGATGTACAAAACTGAGTATATATGGGTAAGGGGAAGCCCTACCCCGATGCCTTCGTCTGGAGATGGTGGTGGCTGGTGGTGGGCAGCAAGACGCGGTGGTGGTGTTGTGGTGGTTGTGACGGATGGTGGCGAGTGTTGAGGTAGCTTCTGGGGGTCACCTAAGGACTTGGGGAGAGGGTTGGAAGCCTGGAAACGAGCAGGGCTTCGAGTATGGGGGTTTTTCATATGGTTTTCAAGGTTGGGGGTGGCTGAATTTATAGCGGACCCCCTTGGGGACACCAAGGGGATTTGTACAGAGGTTGGGAGGTGCTACAGTGGCTGGAGAGGGAGCTGCAGGTGAGGGGAGTGGTGGTGCAGGCGTGCCTGACCTGCACAGGGGGTTGTTGCACACAGAAGTGAAAAACCAAGGGTGTCAGTAATTCGATTACCGAAACCCTCATTTCTTTGCAAAACTAGGTGTCAGTAATACCATTACCGACCCCATGATATTTTGTCCATTAGGCCTTTGGCCCAGGTCTGCACACACTCAAGTGGGGTTTTTTGAATTTAGTTGGGCCCTTGCTCGGGCCTAGGCCGAGATGCAAGGTTTTGGGGACCTAGGGTTTACTAGGGCTTGGGCCTAGGGTTCACTAGGGCTTTGGACCTAGGGTTGGCTAGGCTTGGCTAGGCTTTGGCTAGGCATAGCTAGGTTTGGCTAGACAAAGGCTAGGTTTGGCTCGGTTAGGGTTCGACCTAGGGTCCATCTAGGGTTTAACTCGGGTTTACCAAGGGTTAGGGTTTAACCTAGGGTTTAGGACCTAGGGTTTGCTAGGGTTAAGAGGATTAACTATAGTTAACACGGGGTATAAAAATTGGGTGCTTACAGCTGCCTCTCTTTGTTGGAGAAAGCCGAGATTGGCGATTTGAATGACAAAGACTGGAATCATCCAATTTTTACACTGAGATAGGGTAAGGGTAGTGCAGCAGGGTGCGTGATATGCAAATGGTGAATGCATGTGAAGTGACCAAGACTATTGCTAAGGGATAATGAGTAGCTAGGGAAGACTATGGATGCACAGATGGCATGGTCCGGAGACCCTTAGCCAAAAAGATGGTATCTCCTGGAGCTGATTAACCGAGTCGGACAGAAGACACATGGGGTGTCAGGAACACACAAGTTGTCAAAAAAAGAAGACAGGCTAGTGAGACTGCAGTGTGACGAGATTGTCACGGAGCACTAGGACGTCTACGACACACGGGGTGTCACAAAAGGGACAGGCTAGTGAGACTGCAGTGTGACGGGATTGTCACGAAGCACTAGGATGTCAAGGACACACGGGGTGTTAAAAAAGTGGGACAGGCTAATGAGACTGCAGTGTGACGAGATTGCCACAGAGCACTGAGATGTCTAGGACACACGGGGGTGTCACAAAGGGATAGGATAGTGAGACTGCGGTGTGACGGGATTATCACGGAGCACTAGGATGTCAAGGACACACGGGGGTGTCGTAAAAGAGGGACAGGCTAGTGAGACTACGGTGTGACGAGATTATCACGGAGCACTAGGATGTCAAGGACTCACGAGGGCCCACAAAAGAGGGATAGGCTAGTGAAACTGCGGTGTGACAAGATTGTCACGGAGCACTAGGATGTCAAGGACACACGGGGGTGTCGCAAAAGAGGGACAGGCTAGTGAGACTGCGGTGTGACGAGATTGTCACGGAGCACTAGGATGTTAAGGACACACGGGGGTGTCACAAAAGAGGGACAGACTAGTAAGACTACGGTGTGACGAGATTGTCACGGAGCACTAGGATGTCAAGGACACACGGGGGTGTCACAAAAGTTTCGAGGCGTGATGCTTGAAGAATTTGAGTTGTCCAAGATGGACTGAATTTGATTATGTTAATATGATGCTATGCTTTCATGCAGGGATAAAGACAGAAATGCTTTCCCATGACTCTGTGGCAATTCACAATTAGAGGAGGTGGGCGGCATCAGCTTTCTTTGCTTGCTTGCCGGGGCTGCTTGGTGTAGGTTGGTACAAACGGACTTTGAACACCACACGTTTATTTTTGAAAATATTTTTAGGAAGTATAGGAAACTTTTGCAAAGAGTTTAACTTTGACAAAAATGCTTAGTTAGAATTTTTAGATTTGCCTATAAATTGCCTAGATTAGGGCTTAACAAGGTTGTTTTTCGCTCCTCGGAGAGAGAGGTATGATTCTAGATAGACACCGTTGGGGATGAGAAGGCTTGGGTTGTTATGGCAGGCTGACGGCCTTATCCAGGAGAAGCTATCTGATGGGCTTTTTGAACTCTTGCTGGGGAAGAGCATTGTTTGAACCGTCGGAGGCTTCCGTTGGGGGGTCCGTGGGGATTTGAGATTGCTCGCCTTTGGGGCTCTGCCAAGGAGTGGACTTCTGCTGTAAACCACTACTTAGGCATTTGAGGTGTGCTGGGTATTTATTGATTTGTCCACCTGTTAGGGGAGATGCCTTCCGAAAGATTCTCTACTGGGGAATGCATGGGAAGTCAATCATTTGTTGGGGATAATTGGGGAAGTTCGGTGAGTCTGATTGCTGCCGGATAGTGTTACCAAATTGATTTTTAGCTTTTTCTTTCTCCCTTTTTACCTTTGGAATGACCATGTTATGTGGGTCGAGGGAATTTTTGCACAATGATGCCATTGCCGGTTTCCTCATGCCTGTGAAGCTGATCAAATTTTATCCCTTTTTTGCCCATAGTCACGAGACTATGTCTGGGAGTCACGTAATTTTGCGTAAATGAGGCCGTTTCCGATTTTCACTCATACCCGTGATTGGCTGGAGGAGCCTGAGATTTGCTGGGAAAATAGATCTTCTCCCGTCATTACCATGAATGGCACTCCTCTGGGGAATGGAGGGGTGATGTTTTCTGCTGGGGGAACGTAGTTGTGATATTGTGCTTGCACTCGTAGTTTCTAGGGGATCTAGAAGGACTTTTTAGAGTTGGACGAAGTGCATGCTAGGGGACTAAAGTTTGGGACAACCTTGAGGGATTGTTGATTTGCACTCGCTTGAAGATTTTTTTTTTGCTCCTCTGGGGAAAGTCTCTTTGATTGAGGTCAACTCCTCTGAGGAATTTTTCTCCATTCGTGAGGGAGTTTGATTCCGCTAGGGAGGGAGTGATTCCATTGGGGGGAATTTTGAGAGAAGTTATCTCTACTGAGGAGAGAGAAGTTGTCTCTTACCCGGGTTTGTTTTTAGTTCCACTGGGGATGAGAGAAGTTGGTTCTCTTGAGGAATTTGATTCTGAGGGAGTCCTGTTGGACCTTATTGCCCTCGAAAGCCAATAAGAGACATTTCTATATTGATTAGACAAGCATCATATTCACACAACCAACTATAAAGAGTATTTATATGAATTACTGTCTCATTTGATGATGACATAAAGTTCCATAGGTAACATTGTAGGAAAATCATGCAAAGGTTGCGAGGAGATATGATTTTCTGGTTCCTTGTAAACCTAATATTGTTCAAAGCCTCTAGAGTACTGGTTGGGCGCCGTACTTCATCATGGCTTGCACATGTGTAGTTCTATGAGATAGTGTGATGAATCTCATTCACAGAGAGTGGTGACTCTTGACTAACATGTGAGTATATGTAGTAAGTACATAATACTGAATGAGGTCATTAGTGGATACCCTAAGGAATACACTGTCAGATTGTATTAGGGTTATCCATTTGACAAATTATCCTTAGACTTGAGAGGTTAACATCTTCTCAAACATCTGTCTATATGGCTTTGATGTGCCAATCGGCAATGTCCAATACACAGGACTAACTCTGGGTACGTTGGGTCATGTACACAATGTTTGGAGAAGTGTGTAAACACTCATAAGGAATCCACAACTCCTTAATTGGAGATAATGATATCAAGGTGATACTTGTTGAACTGAATTGTCAAAACCAGTACTGGTGCTTTTCGGTAAAATGGTCTTTATCGAAGTTGATATTTTCAATATGGAAAAGTATATATTAATATATATATGTGTCAGTTCTTTTCTAAAGTTTCTTCAAAAGTGTTTTGGAAGTTTAGTTCAATGAAAAAGTAATCATGAGAAAAGGGTTCTATTCATAAGCTAGGGACTAGACAGTAGAATTGTTCCAATCCCGGAAGCTTACAAGTGATATCGGATGTGGAAGGATTTATTTGTAAATATATTGTGAGATGGTACTTACAAGCAATTCTCTAATTTCTGGAGGTTAATCACATTGTGTTAATGAACATTAATTGTGATTGGTGGAAGTTCAGGACTTATATAACATTCTATGATCCTAATGGAGTTTTAGGAAAGGTGTTCCTAGTAACAATGCTTTAATCAAAAGGTTGAGTACTTGGTCCCATAATCGGAAATAGGAGATCCCTTTAGATCCCACACACAAGGACCTTCTTAAAGTATTTAATTTAATTTATAATTAAATTAATTAATTTGTCTAAGTAATCACTATATGGTATAGTGAAGCTCTAAAAGGTGGAATCACATTGGATGTGAAAAACCAAATGGGTAGTACCCATTGGAATTATTTAAAAGAATAATTAAAGTGACCTAGTAAGGGTTGGAACCCTAGGGGCGTGTGGAGTGGGGCCCACCTAGGGTGGGACGCCCACTTCATGGAGGTATTAATAATAATAATTGCTATCCTTATCCTAATTTAATTCAGTCTGAGTTAAACTCTTAGAGCCTTATTTCTATAGTAGATAGGATTGTGTATGGCCTGATAGAGAGTGTTAACTTAAATGGAGGCACAACCCTACTTGATCATATGACAACCGAGAATGATGAGTTTCACTTAACCAAGGAAGATGGCGGCTGAAACAGTGACAGTCATGTTGTCCTTGGAGGTCGCAAGAAAATTGGGAGTCACTGATTTACATAAGGAGTTATGCATGAGATGCTCAGTGATGGATAGTTACTATCCACCTTGTGGTGCATGTGTGGTACTATCCTAAAATGGAAGATTGCATGTGTATTATAAGGCACCCAATGCTCATTAGAATTATGAAGTAACATATTTCCTAATTTTATAGATTGAGGGGTCTATGAAATTTGACAAAATGATGAGCAATATCATCAAAGATCGAAAGCCCTGATCTAATGATATTATGATGTGTGAAATATTATGATGTATGTTTTATTGTCATGTCATTCTATAACCACCTTACCAAGACTTTAATGAGAATCTATTGACTAATTCAAAGTGTTTGGAATGGAAAAGGAATCTCAAGTTTGTGCTTACTATCTAAAGAATTACCCAAATTCTCACTACTAATGTTAAATCTCATTTGAGATACAGAATACAATAGGGCTAGCTAGGCAGCTTACTATATAAAAGGACAAGTGGACACCAAGTTGACTAGGGAAACCCAGTCACAAGAATTAATATGATAGAGATCATTGGAATCATAAATCCCAATTCTTGGTGCTGAGATAAATTGGGATAAATTTATGGGATTAGAGGATATGATCCTCGACAAACTCTCGGAGTCCTTTAACATGGTTATGTTGAACAAATAGGAAATCAGATTGTCTGAATTCCTACATGTTGTATATGGCTAAGAACCTTTGAAGAGTTCAATGCTACTTGCAAAAATGTTCAAAAGAGTTGGGTTTTTCTAAATCCCGAGCATTTATGCAAAGGAAAGAAATTCAAGATTTTCCATTGGAACGGTATTCTTGTAGTATGGACAAGGGCTCTTCTGAGAAGAAAGGAAAGTATAAGGATTGTGCTTCATGGTAAAGCAATTGGTCATTGGATACAGAACAAACCTTTGGAAGGATTATCCAGCTTGTATACTCATCAAGTCCAACTTAATTGTTAGTCTCTAGCTCCTAATGCTTGGTATGATCTTGCATAAGTGCAATAGTTGCATGTTTGTACAGGAGAAGGAGAAATCTAAGAAGATAAAACTTCTACTTGGGAATAGGACAAAAGTTGGATGATCGTAACCATATGAATCTTCCATTAAGAGGTAGCTAACTTTATTTCACCTTCTTTGAAAAGTTCAAGGAATTCCGCATTGAAATAAAGAAACAGCTAGGTAAGTCTTCCATGATTGAGAAGAGTACCTCTTAATAGAAATTTCATAATTTACTCTCATTACATTTTGTCTCACATAATTCCCACAACAAACCATAGCATGATGGTGTTGTTAAATCGAATTATATTGGATATGATTTGACGGAAGATGAGCTTGGGATTTGCATTAGAGACATTTAGTCTCTATTCCAGGATAACAAAAGATATTTGTAAACAGGAATACAAGTTTCCTAGTAGAGAAACTGAATCTAGAATTGTTTTAGAAGCGGAAGCCCAATAGATCGATAATTATGAGAATTGATAGAGATCAACTCTCTACTCTCACTATACCTAAATAGTACACTAGAACCCACAAGTCGCAGAATCTGTAGTTGGACTAACTTTTATTCTGATGAAATAATCAAACTGTTTGATTTTTATCTAAGAATGAAAGTATCCTTTATGTGCAAATTGGTTAGTGGGAGCATAATTACTTTGATGGCTCTATGCAAAGATAATATTCTTTTCATTGTGAATGAAGTATGAATATTATTCTTCTCGTAGATTTGATCTAACAATTTTGCAATGAAGGACAAAAATTTTGACAACATGTTTTCTTAGTCCTAAATGGCTTAGAGACAAAAGGGAAATGATATTGTTATTCTCCCAATAAAAATCATGTTTTCGTGCAAGTAAGATTCCAAGAAAAGAGTTTCTACCTTTATGAAATGGAATCTGTTTCCCTTAGATATGTAATATCATGAAATAGTATACTTGTACTAGACCGAATATTCATCACATGTTGATGTGACAAGATATTGATCAGATTAGTCCAGAGAATTGCATAATGGTAAAGCACAAGCATGTTAACTTATGAAAATGACTGTTGGACAGTATCATTTTTGTTTGGTATTTTAAGACTGTGGTTATTGATAATAAATTTGCAAGAGTTGCAAGTGTTATTGCATCACTACAATAGTGTGGTAAAACAGACATAACAGACCCATGTATATTAGGTTATGCTTCAGCTGGTGTTTCAGAAACATCACTGAGAAGATGGATATTACATCTAATTGGCATAGAGTGCAAGTGGGAGATTGTTGGACATATATACCCTCGAAAGCCAATAAGAGACTTTTCTATGTTGATTAGACAAGCATCATATTCATACAACCAAGTATAAAGGGTATTTATATGAATTACTGTCACATTTGATGATGACATAAAGTTCCATAAGTAATATTGTAGGAAAATCATGCAAAGGTTGCGAGGAGATATGATTTTTCGGTTCCTTGTAAACCTACTATTGTTCAAAGCCTCTAGAGTACTGGTTGGGTGCCATACTTCATCATGGCTTGCACATGTATAGTTCTATGAGATAGTGTGATGAATCTCATTCACAGAGAGTGGTGACTCTTGACTAATATGTGTGTATATGTAGCAAGTACATAATACTGAACCGGGTCACTAGTGGACACCCTAAGGAATACACTGTCAGATTGTATTAGGGTTATCCATTTGACAAATTGTCCTTAGACCTGAGAGGTTAACATCTTCTCAGACATCTGTCTATATGGCTTTGATGTGCCAATCGGCAATGTCCAATACACAGGACTAACTCCGGGTACGTTGGGTCATGTACACAATGTTTGGAGAAGTGTGTAAACACTCAATAAGGAATCCACAACTCCTTAATTGGAGATAATGATATCAAGGTGATACTTGTTGAACTGAACTGTTAAATCCAGTACTGGTGCTTTTCGAAAAAATGGTCTTTATCGAAGTTGATATTTTCAATATGGAAAAGTATATATTAATATATATATGTGTCAGTTCTTTTCTAAAGTTTCTTCAAAAGTGTTTTGGAGGTTCAGTTCAATAAAATAGTAATCATGAGAAATGGTTCTATTCATAAGCTAGGGACTAGACAATAGAATTGTTCCAATCCCGGAAGTTTACAAGTGATATCGGAATGTGGAAGGATTTATTTGTAAATATATTGTGAGATGGTACTTACAAACAATTCTCTAATTTCTGGAGGTTAATCACATTGTGTTAATGGATATTAATTGTGATTGGTGAAAGTCCAGGGACTTAGATAACATTCTATGATCCTAATAGAGTTTTAGGAAAGCTGTTTCCTAGTAACAATGCTTTAACCAAAAGGTTGAGTACTTGGTCCCACAACCGGAAATAGGAGATCCTTTTAAATCCCACATACAAGGACCTTCTTAAAGTATTTAATTTAATTTATAATTAAATTAATTAATTTCTCTGAGTAATCACTATATGGTATAGTGAAGCTCTAAAAGGTGGAATCACATTGGATGTGAAAAACCAAATGGGTAGGACCCATTGGGAATTATTATAAAAGAATAATTAAAGTGACCTAATAGGGTTTGGAACCCTAGGGGCGTGTGGAGTGGGGCCCACCTAGGGTGGGACGCCCACTTCATGGAGGTATTAATAATAATAATTGTTATTATTATTTAATTAGTATCTAATAGCTAATATCCTTATTGGATAAGGTTAGTTAGTTAGTTACTAATTAAAGATTCCTTGTTGGACAAAGAATCTATTAGTTTCTTGCTAATCAAGGAATCCTAATTAGATTAGGATAAGGATAAGATTAGTTGGACACTAATGGATGAGATTAGTTTCTATTTTTGATTGTTTCTAATTAATTATGGTGAAACCAAATAGGAAACTAATTGAGGAATCCTTATTGGATAAGGATTAGGAAACTTTGGTTGCAAGCAACCAATAAAGCCTATAAAGAGGGTTTGACGTCCAAGGCTTTGGGCATTCTTTAATTTTCTAGAATTTCTAGATTTGGAAACCTCTCCCCTCTCCTCAAATCTCACGCCCAACCCCTCTCTCTAGTGGTGTATGGTCACCCCTCTCCCCTTTCTTCTCTTATGTGTTCTAAGTTTTTAATAATCAAGAAGAAGAAGATCAAGGATCTTGATCATCAAGAAAGGTTCTTGATAATAAAGATTGGATCTTTTATTCAAGATTCCTAGAGCTGGGAATTTAGAAGGGCCATTAGCTTCCATTAGAGAAAGCTTTAAAGGAAAAAGAAGGTTCGTGTGAATCGACAGGAGACTTGACACTTGTGAAGTTTTGCGAGTACTATTCTTATGTGGATTTGACTTAGCAATTTCAAAGTCGCAAAGGTGAATGTTATTCTAACCTTCATTGAATAAAATCAATTAGAATCTTAGTCAGATCTTGAGATTCGATGTATGCACCCCAAGAACTGTGTTTCTGAAATTAAAAAGAGGCATACTTCCAGTCCCCGACTCTTGGAAATGTTTCAACTTCTATTTTGGGATTTCCTTGGATGGAAATTTTGTATACTTTGGTGTCGACTCCGCTGAAGGAAGTTGTAGAGCCCCGAAACTTTTTGCCATGTATTGGGACCCGTACCAAGGCTTGAAGCCTTTGTAATCTTCCATTTCTATGAAATGAGAAATTTTGAACAACTCTAAGTGTTAAGAAGTAGTATTTCTAAGTCGAATATATCGAAAACCCGAGTTACTGAAACCCATTTGCGGATCAGTCGACTTCAGGGGTGATTTAGTCAATAAATAAGGAAGAAATTAGAAATTCTAAAATGTCTGGAATCTCCTTAGAAATTCTAAAATTTCCGGAATGTCTCCCTTTGAAAGACGAATCCAACGCAAGTTAAATCGTCAAAATCGAGCAACCGAGTCAAAAGTTATGGCCGAATTACCAAAGTGTGGAAAAATAAGAGAAAAACAACAAAATCTGAAGGGTGCGATCGACCGCAAGTCAGGTGCGATCGCATGCCGGAAAAATGGGTCCCAAACTCTCGGGGCCATATGCGATAGATGGATCCCTAGGTGCGATAGATCACAGGGATCTGCGATCGATCGCAAGAGTGTGCGATCGATCATATGCAGGGGGAAAGCAGACCAGAAATGTTCGGGTTCATGTGCGATAAATCGCATCTAGGTGCGATCGATCGCAAGGACCTGCAATCGATCGTAGATAAGTGTGCGATCGATCGCATGCTGTAACTGGAGTCGGATTTGAGGGTTTTAAACCTTGATCTATTTGAGGGTTTTCATTTTAGGGCTTTTTTAACCTAAGGGATAGAAAGAGGGAAGAAATGGGAAGAGAGGATTTTGGGGAAATCCTTCAAAGAAGGCTTGGATTGGAGATCAAGGGAAGCTCATCTTGAAGATTTTCAAGCAAAGGACTATCCTCAAGCAACTAGAGTTCCTCAAACTCGAAGAGGGATTCTTCCTCAAGTTGGAACTACACACCAAGGTTGTTCTTCAACCCAAATCAAGGTCGGTATCCTACACTACCCTCCTAGTTCATAGTCTCTTTTATTTTATGTCTTTCCCTAAATTTATAAACAAGATAATATGGGGATGAATGGATGGTGGTGTGGATGTGAATGGGTGATTGGATGCCGTGTGGTTGTTGTAATGAATGAAATAGGGAGGGCATTGTACCAATAATGAATACACATGTGTGTTGTGATCATTAACCCACCTTGAAATCCAAGATTTAGGATTAACCATGATGCACATACCACGTGTTTGATGAAATGCCAATGTGAAAGAGATGAATTGTAAATCAAGAAATGCATGCTTAGAAGATTTCAAAAATTGCTAAGGTTCATGATAGTGTGATATGTTGTTTTTCCTAAATTGGTATAAATTTTGATTTGCTCAAATCATTGATGTTCTATGTATTGCGAAATCCCCAAATTGTCATATTTAATTTCAAATGAAAGTATGCACACGATTCCACGAGCACGGCATGCATGACATGTTTTTGCCGACGGTTTTGCAAGAGTAAGGATGTTAGGGGTGGGACATATCTTACGATATGTTTCACCTCGCTTTTGACAAGAGGTCAAGAACAAGCATTTCTTAGGAGGGAGTTTACACTTCCCTCCCTTCCATGAGAGGTCTCCCCTCACTCACAAGTGCATTGCATTAAAGAAGGGTCTCGCTTCCCTCTCAAGGCATATCACGAAAGAAGGGCCTCCCTTCCTTCTCAAGGCATCTCACAAGTACATGAGCATGTTGAACTCCCAAGCAAGCACGCATGACAAGCATGGTACACGCATGACACGCATGATACAAGCATGACACGGATGACACGAAACGACAAAACAAGGCACATGACCAGACAAGTTTTAAAGCACGAAACAAGGATTTTAAGTCAAGTCAAGTGCACGATGTTTTCAAGGATTTTATCAGCTTTTACGAAATACAAGCATGTCTATAAACTGCCTTACTTTCCTGTTATGGGATAAATTGCTTCCTGTCTTATATTGTATTTGCTATGCTATGGCTGTTGGATAGTGTTTGGTACCCGCTGAGTATTCCATGCTCTGTCGTACGTTTATGTCGGTAGGTTCTGAGGGAGCTGCTGCTCTATTCGATGTCTGTGCTCCTGGCCCATGGGGGGAGGAGGAGTACGTTGAGGAGCCTTTGGAGGATCCTCAGGGTGAGGGTTACTATTAGGTTGTGGTAGATTCTGAGTGGATAACTGTGACTGAGTTGAGAGAGATGTATTCGTGTATTTTGGCGGGCCTGTTCTCGCTTTCTTTTGTGTATCTTTTTGTACAAACTTGGATCATGTATATAAATAGAGGTTTGATTTGTCTTCCGCTGTGCTATGTTAGACTATGTTTCCGCTGTTTATATCCTCTTTGTATATGCTCTGTGGGTTTTTATAGGATGGTTTGTTAAGCAAGTCGTGTAAATCATGATTAGTCGTCCCAAGTTCACTCTAACTCCTAGGGTGGGTTTTGGGTCACGACAGAAGTGGTATACTAATATTATATCAATAGTACCACTTAAATTATTGTGAAATGAAAGTATGATGAATTTTGGTTCCAAGTTAGACTCATGTGGTGCTATTGATCTCAGGACATTAGTCAAGAGGCGGGGCACACGGGGTCACGGACCACACACTAGGGCTTCATCTTCTTCTTGAGATGAGGGTGAGCAGCTGGACCTCTCTCAGGTTCTCGGCTTTATTGCAGAGACTTTAGCCTTACTGGTGGCTAGGCAGGCTACTCCATCGTCTGCATCACCTACTCCACCGCCTGCGGCTCAGTACATCGTACAGCTGGTGTTGAAGCATTCAAGAGATTGAGGCCTCCATCATTCCATGGGAGTGTGGACCCTCTTGCCGCGGAGGTTTGGATCCTCCAGTTGGAGAAAATCTTTGTGGTCCTCTCGCCTTCAGAGGAGGATAGAGTAGCATGGGCAGTTTTCATGCTTGAGGGTGAGGCACACCATTGGTGGTTGTCCGCCTTGAGGACTCGAGAGTTGACTATGCAAGGTCAACCCTGGACTTGGGAGGAGTTCAAGGACACCTTCTACAAGAAGTATTTCTTAGTTGGAGCTCGGGAGAAGAAAGAGAGAGAATTCATCAACCTAGAACAAGGTTCGATGTCGGTGGCACAATATGAGGCCATGTTCTCGGAGCTATCACGCTTCGCGACTCATATGATCGCTACCGAGGCAATGAAGGCGAGAAGGTTTGAGCAAGGGCTCAAAGATGTTATTATGGAGAGAGTCTCGGTCTTCAGGCATGCCACTTACGCCGAAGTAGTGGATAAAGCCTTGTTGGTTGAGGCCAATTCAGAGACCGTGTCCAAGAAGAGGGAATTGGCGAGAGGCCAAGCCAGTAGTTCAGTACCTCTAGAGAGGCGGGCTTGTATCGGCCCTTATCAGTACACATGGCCAGCACCACCGATGAGGCCATCTTATGCGCCTCCAGTTCCACGGCCGTCCATGCCTCAGGTGCCATGACCTCAGGCTCTTCTGGCTCCATGGCCTGTTGCACCTCAGGTAGCGAGGTATGCTCCACCTCTGGCCCCTCCGACTTACACGTATGAGGCTTGCACTTCATGTGGCAAGAGGCACCCAGCAGGAGATTGCCGAAGGGTATCGGGTGGATGTTTCCATTGCGGTCGCCAGGGCCACGTGATCAGGGATTGCCCTAGCCGGCATTTACCAGGCCAGTCTCAAGGTATTAGGCCGCCATCTCGTCCAGCAGGATCTTACCAGGCATCCTCCCAGCCTACCCAGTCTACACCTACATCTCGCCAGGTGAACCAGGGGTGATTTTTTGCCTTGACAGAGGGTGATGCACTTGCATCTGATGATGTGGTGTAAGGTACGCGTTTAGAGTTATTCTTTTACCCGCGATTCATATTGTGCATTTGTCGCGACCCAAAACCCACCCTAGGAGTTAGAGTGAACTTTGGACGACTAATCATGACTTGCTTGACAACTAACCTGCAAAACCCATAGAGCATATACAATAGAGGATATAAACAGTGGAAACATATTCTAACATAGCACAGCGGAAGACTACCAAACCTCTATGTATATACGTACACAAATCCAAGTTTATACAAAAATTAATCCATACGAAAGTGCAGACATGCCCGCCAAAATACATAAATCTAACTCTCATCTCACCCACAGCTAATCCACTCGGAATCTAATCACCACCTACTGATAACCCTCTACGGGAGGTTCCTCCAAAGGCTCCTCGGCGTACTCCTCTTCCACCCATGAACCAGGAGCACAAACATCAAATGGGGCAGCAGCTCCCTCAGAACCTGCCGACATAAGAAGTACGGCTGAGCATGGAATACTCAGCGGGTACTAAATACTAACCAACAATTATAGCGTAGAAATAGCAATACATAATCAGGAGCAATTCATATATGTCAAACGGAAACAATTCACATCATACAAGGAAGTAAAGCAGTTTATAATCATGCTTGTAATTCGTAGAAAACCGATAAATCCTCTTGAAACATCGTGCACTTGACTTGACTTGAAATATCTTTTTGTACTTGAAAGCTTGTCATGTCTATCTTGCTTGATTCTTGTATGTCGTGTCATGTCATGCATGTCATGCGTGCTTGCTTGTGATCATGTAACTTGCGAGATATCCTTGTGAGGTGTCCTTGTGAGATGCCTTGAGAGGGAAGGGAGACCCTTCTTTATGCAATGCACTTGCGAGGGAAGGGAGACCCTTCTTTATGATATGTATGTACTTGCGAGGGAAGGGAGACCCTTCTTCATGATATGCACTTGTGAGTGAGGGGAGACCCCTCGTGGAATGTTGGTTCTTGTCTTCTTGTGAAAAGCGAGGTAAAACATATCGTAGGATATGTCCCACCTCTAACCATGTTCTTGAAAACCTCGATAAATCATGCCATGCATGCCGTGCTCGTGGAAACCGTGTACATACTTGCATTCAAATTTAAAGATGACATTTGGGTAATTTCACAACACATATAGCATCAAAGATTGAGTAATGTAATATTCATAGCATTATGGGAAAAACAGGAAAACACACTATCATAGTCCCTAGCAATATTCATAATTTATTAGGCATGCATTTCCAGATTTTCAGCTCACTGTGTTCACCTTGGCATTTCATCAAACATGGTGTGTTCATTATGGATTTTACCCTACAACATGCTTTTCTAGATAGGTTTTACTCAAATCATACATGTACATTCATTATTGGAACAATGCCCTTCCCCATTTGTTCATCACACACAACCATTGGCATCCAATCGCCCATTCCATCTCCATTCACCATTCACCATTCACCATTCACCATTCACCATTCACCATTTACCATTTACCATTTACCATTTATCATTTACCATTTACCATTTATCCATCTCATAGCACATGGGTAAATGAAAGAAAATGAAGAGAAAAGAAGGGGAAAGAGGAACTATAACTAGGAGGGTAGTAAGAAGCACCGACCTTGAAGAAATGAGGAAGAAACCCCTTTCCAAAACGACTGTAGCTGCTGCCCTAGTTTGAGGAGATGCTCCTCACGAGTTTGTGCCTTGATCTTGAAGAAAAATGGGCTGGAGGTTAATCTAGGGTTTCAAAACCCTTTGATTTCTCTCCAAAATGGGAACCTTAGGTTGGAATCGCCTTCTCCCCTTTCTCCTATTCTCTCAAACTCTCTAAGTGTCGAATGAAGCCCTAAAGGCTTGGGTTAAACTCTTAAGGTAAGAGTAATCGACCAAAGACCATAATACCCTTACTGGAATTTCTGTAAAAACAAGAGTGCTGAACACGTTGTGCTGTGAATAGTGCCAACTCGTTGTGCTGTGAATAGTGCCAACTCGTTGTGCTGTGAATAGTGCCAACTCGTTGTACTATGAATAGTGCCAACTCGTTGTGCTGTGAATAGTGCCAACTCGTTGTACTATGAATAGTGCCAACTCGTTGTGCTGTGAATAGTTCCAACTCGTTGTGCTGTGAATAGTGCCAACTCGTTGTGCTGTGAATAGTGCCAACTCGTTGTGCTGTGAATAGTGCCAACTCGTTGTGCTGTGAATAGTGCCAACTCGTTGTGCTGTGAATAGTGCCAACTCGTTGTACTATGAATAGTGCCAACTCGTTGTGCTGTGAATAGTTCCAACTCATTGTGCTGTGAATAGTGCCCGTGGTGAGTTGTACAACGTGCCCGTGGTGAGTTGTACAACGTGCCCGTGGTGAGTTGTACAACGGATGCACACAGTATACGTTTTCCTACAGGTACAGACTGTTTTGGCCATATCTTTTGACTCGTTCATCCGATTTTGACGATTCAACTTGCGTTGTGTTCGTACTTCGAAGAGGAACAATTCTGACACTTCGAAATTTCCAAATTCTTCCTCATTTATTAATCATACCTCTTAAAAGGCAAGATGACAACGAAAGTGTCATGTATTAAGCATGAAAAAGTCTGGGGCTCTACAGCATTACTCCTTATGTACGTATGTGGTGTACTATATACATATCTCCATCTATATGTATGATGATTGATGAATGGATTGACTTAGCTAGTTAAAATTTCAGGAACCTTACCAGTCAACGAGTGTTTGGCTCGTGTGTTGATCAATACCGGGTCTACGCATTCATTTGTCTCACCGAGCTTTTCTCAAGGCTTCTCTACAGAGCCTAGTCAATTGGAACTGGAGTTGTTCATTTCGACTCCTCTCGGCAAAACAGTGGTGATAGATAGCGTTTTTCAGAGGCAGTGTGGTCCAAGTGGGAAGCCATGAATTGGCAGTCGACCTCATCGTCCTCGGATTCCAGGACTTTGACGTTATCTTGGGGATGGATTGGTTAGCAGCTCATCATGGGCATGTAGCCTGCTTCAAGAAAATTGTCCTCTTCAGGCTGGTGGAAGGGAAGCCATTCCATTTTTGGGGGTTGAGAAGTAGAGATATCGCTCGCTTTGCGGCACTAAGCTTAACGAACCCCGAGGCAAAGGACTCTTCGACTCGTGAGTGAATTCCTGGATGTATTTCTAGAGGAGTTGCCAGGGTTGCCTCCAGATAGGGAGATTGAGTTTGTGATCGAGCTTGCGCTAGGCACAGCTCCCATCTTTTGGGCTCTGTATAGAATGGCCCCAATTGAACTCAAAGAGTTGAAGACTCAGTTGGAGGAATTACAAGGCCTTGGTTTCATTCGACCAAGTGTCTCATCGTGGGGTTCCCCAGTTTTATTTGTCAAGAAGAAGGATGGCTCGATGCGTATGTGCGTCGATTATAGACAGTTGAACAAAGTCACTATAAAGAATAGGTACCCATTGCCTAAGATTGATGACTTGTTTGATCAGTTAAAGGGAGCGAGATTTTTCGCTAAGATCGATCTTCGGTCCGGTTACCACTAGTTGAAGATCAAGGCCGAGGATGTGCTTAAAACTACTTTCCGAACTTGGTACGGACACTACAAGTTCTTGGTGATGCCGTTTGGTCTCACGAATATGCCGGCAGCCTTTATGGATTTGATGAACCGGGTGTTCCGGCCATATCTTGATCGATACGTGATCGTGTTTATCGATGACATACTGATATATTTCCAGACATGGGAAGATCACGTGCGAGACCTTTGCCTTGCTTTGAAAATGCTGAGAGAGCACAAGCTGTACGCCAAACTCAGTAAGTGTGAATTTTGGTTGGAAGAGGTGGCATTCCTAGGCCACATTGTTTATGCGGAAGGTATCTCGGTAGATCCGAAGAAGATCGAGGCGGTTATGAGTTGGGAAAGGCCCAAGAGTGTCATAGAGATACGCAGTTTCCTTGGGTTGGCAGGCTACTACAGGAGATTCGTAGAGGGTTTCTCCAGCCTTGCGGCACCGCTCACTTATTTGACAAGGAAGAATGCGAAGTTCGTATGGAGTGACAAGTGCGAGATCAGTTTCACGGAACTGAAGAAGAGGCTTACTATAGCCCCTGTCCTTACTGTGCTATCCGGACCTTATGGGTATGAGGTGTATAGTGATGCCTCGCATGTTGGACTTGGGTGTGTGCTCATGCAGCACAAGAAAGTCATTGCCTATGCATCAAGGTAATTGAAGGAGCATGAGAAGAATGACCCCATGCACGACTTAGAGCTTGCGGCGGTCGTGTTTGCACTCAAGATTTGGCGATACTACCTTTACGGGGTAGAATTCTATGTGTATACGGATCACAAGAGCCTCAAGTATCTCTTTTCCCAAAAGGAGCTAAATCTACGTCAGCGGCGTTGGATGAAATTTTTGAAAGACTACGATTGTACCATCCAATACCACCCAGGCAAAGCAAACATTGTAGCGGACGCCTTGAGCAGAAGACCTCCGGGGTTATCAGCACACATGTTGGTGCAAGAATGAAGATTATTGAAGGATTTGGCAAATCTGGACATTAGTGTGAATGATACAGTTCGCGGTCCTGTTTTGGAAAATGTCACGGTTCAGCCATACATTATAGATTTGATCCAAGAATACCAAGCCACAAATGCTGAATTGTTGGCTTATCGGGACAAGGAAGTTGCCAAGGGTAGTGAAGACTTTTCTCTCACTAGTCGAGGTGCTATTACGTTTAAAGGAAGACTGTGTGTTCCGGCCAACACAGATCTTCGACGAGAGATCATGGATAAAGCACATTGTTTGAAGTATACAGTGCATCCTGGGGGTACAAAGATGTACCAGAATCTCAAGAATCACTATTGGTGGTGGAATATGAAGAGGGAAGTTACGGAGTATGTAGCATGGTGCTTAGTGTGCCAACAGATGAAGGCAGAGCACTTGAAACCTGCAGGTCTATTGCAGTCTCTTCCTATTCCCGAGTGGAACTGGGAGAACATCTCCATGGATTTCATAATTGGCTTGCCAAAGACGGCAAGGGGCTTAGATGCGATATGGGTTTGTAGTGGATCGTTTGACAAAGTCCGCGCACTTCTTACCCTACCGGATTACTTTCAACTCTAGTCAGTTGGCCGCTTTGTACATCAAGGACGTGGTTAGGCTACACGGGGTGCCAGTCAGTATTTTATCAGATCAGGATCCGAGATTCACATCAAGATTCTGGAAAAGTTTTCAGGAAGCTATGGGTTCCCAACTTGATTTCAGCATCGCCTTTCATCCACAACGGATGGACAAATCGAGAGGGTGAACCAAGTTATAGAAGACATGCTTCGGGCTTGTATGCTGGATTTCAAAGGCAGTTGGGAAGAGCACTTGCCTTTGGTAGAGTTCGCCTACAACAATAGCTATCCAAATGGCTCCATTCGAGGCGTTGTATGGGCGAAGTTGTAGGTCTCCTCTCTACTGGGATGAGGTAGGAGAAAGAAAAGTACTTGGTCTGAAGGTGATCGAGCAAACTACAAGTATAGTTAAGATCATCCGGGATCGGTTGAAAGCCGCTCAAGATCGCCAAAAGAGCTATGCGGACATGCGCCGCAGGGACTTGGAATTCCAGGTTGGGGATCAAGTCTTTGTGAGGGTATCTCCTAGCAAAGGAATTACGAGATTTGGCAGGCGAGGCAAGCTTAGTCCTCGATATGTCGGCCCGTTTGAGAACATCATGAGAGTTGGTGAAGTTGCTTACCGGGTAGCTCTTCCACCTCACATGGCCGCGATCCATAACGTGTTCCACGTGTCTATGCTTTGGAAGTACATTGCGGACCCTTCGCATGTACTAGAATTGGAACCGTTGGAAATTCGAGAAGATCTCACGTTGGTTGAAAAATCGGTTCAAATTTTGGATCGAAGAGATCAAGTGTTGCGCAACAAGGTTATTCCTTTAGTTCTTGTGCAATGACAGCACCATGCTCGAGAAGAAGCTACATGGGAGCGTGAAGCCGAGGTCAAAGTGAAGTATCTCGAGTTGTTCGAATAGGCTTGTGTATATGGCTTGTGATTTTGTTTTAGTTTTGTAATGCATGTCCTGTCCAAATTTCGAGGACGAAATTTTTGTAAGGGGGGGGAGGATGTAGAGCCCTGGAACTTTTTTCCATGTAATGGGACCCGTACCAAGGCATGAAGCCTTTGTAATCTTCTATTTCTATGAAATGAGAAATTTTAAACAACTCTAAGTGTTAAGAAGTAGTATTCCTAAGTCGAATATATCGAAAACCCGAGTTACTGAAACCCATTTGTGGATTAGTCGACTTCAGGGGCAATTTAGTCAAAAAATAAAGAAGAAATTAGAAATTCTAAAATATTAGAAATGTCCCCCTTTGAAAGACAAATCCAACACAAGTTAAATCGTCAAAATCGGGCAACTGAGTCAAAAGTTATGGCCGAATTACCAAAGTGTGAAAAAATAGGAGAAAAACAACAAAATCTAAAGGGTGCGATCGATCGCAAGTCAGGTGCGATCGATCGCATGCAGGCAAAATGGGACCCAAACTCTCGGGGCCATATGCGATAGATGGATCCCCAGGTGCGATAGATCACACGGATCTGCGATCGATCGCAAGAGTGTGCGATCGATCGCATGTAGGGGGAAAGCAGACCAGAAATGTTGGGGTTCATGTGCGATAAATCGCATCCAGGTGCGATCGATCGCAAGGACCTGCGATCGATCACAGATAAGTGTGTGATCGATCGCATGCGGTAACTGGAGCCGGATTTGAGGGTTTTAACCCTTGATCTATTTGAGGGTTTTCATTTTAGGGCTTTTTTAACCTAAGGGAGAGAAAGAGGGAAGAAAGGGGAAGAGAGGATTTTGGGGAAATCCTTCAAAGAAGGCTTGGATTGGAGATCAAGGGAAGCTCATCTTGAAGATTTTCAAGCAAAGGACCATCCTCAAGCAACTAGAGTTCCTCAAACTCGAAGAGGGATTCTTCCTCAAGTTGGAACTACACACCAAGGTTGTTCTTCAACCCAAATCAAGGTCTGTATCCTACACTACCCTCCTTGTTCATAGTCTCTTTTATTTTATGTCTTTCCCTAAATTTATAAACAAGATAATGTGGGGATGAATGGATGGTGGTGTGGATGTGAATGGGCGATTGGATGCCGTGTGGTTGTTGAAATGAATGAAATGGGGAGGGCATTGTACCAATAATGAATACACATGTGTGTTATGATCGTTAACCCACCTTGAAATCCAAGATTTAGGATTAACCATAATGCACATACCACGTGTTTGATGAAATGCCAATGTGAAAGGGATGAATTGTAAATTAAGAAATGCATGCTTAGAAGATTTCAAAAATTACTAGGGTTCATGATAGTGTGATATGTTGTTTTTCCTAAATTGGTATAAATTTTGATTTGCTCAAATCATTGATGTTCTATGTATTGTGAAATCCCCAAATTGTCATATTTAATTTCAAATGAAAGTATGCATACGATTCCACGAGCACGGCATGCATGACATTTTTTTACCGACGGTTTTGCAAGAGTAAGGATGTTAGGGGTGGGACATATCTTACGATATGTTTCACCTCGCTTTTGACAAGAGGACAAGAACAAACATTTCTTAGGAGGGAGTTTACACTTCCCTCCCTTCCATGAGGGGTCTCCCCTCACTCACAAGTGTATTGCATTAAAGAAGGGTCTCCCTTCCCTCTCAAGGCATATCACGAAAGAAGAGCCTCCCTTCCTTCTCAAGGCATCTCACAAGTACATGAGCATGTTGAACTCCCACGCAAGCACGCATGACAAGCATGGTACACGCATGATATAAGCATGACACGCATGATACAAACATGACACGCATGACACGACACGACAAAATAAGACACATGACCAGACAAGTTTTAAAGCATGAAACGAGGATTTTAAGTCAAGTCATGTGCACGATGTTTTCAAGGGTTTTATCGGCTTTTACGAAATACAAGCATGTCTATAAACTGCCTTACTTTCCTGTTATGAGATAAATTGCTTTCTGTCTTATATTGTATTTGCTATGCTATGGCTGTTGGATAGTGTTTGGTACCCGTTGAGTATTCCATGCTCAGCCGTACGTTATGTCGGCAGGTGCTGAGGGAGCTGCTGCTCCATTCGACGTCTGTGCTCCTGGCCCATGGGTGGAGGAGGAGTACGTTGAGGAGCCTGTGGAGGATCCTCAGGGTGAGGGTTACTATTAGGTTGTGGTAGATTCTGAGTGGATAACTGTGGGTGAGTTGAGAGAGATGTATTTGTGTATTTTGGCGGGCCTGTCCGCGCTTTCTTTTGCTTATCTTTTTGTACAGACTTGGATCATGTATATAAATGGAGGTTTGATTTGTCTTCCGCTGTGCTATGTTAGACTATGTTTCTGTTGTTTATATCCTCTTTGTATGTGCTTTGTGGGTTTTTACAGGATGGTTTGTGAAGCAAATCGTGTAAATCATGATTAGTCGTCCAAAGTTCACTTTAACTCCTAGGGTGGGTTTTGGGTTGCGACAGAAGTAGGATGATTTGCTTAAGGAGAAAATCTGGAGAGATCGTCTCTACGGGGAATTTCCGACTTTGAGAATGTTTCGACTTCTATTTTGGGATTTCCTTGGATGAAATTTTATACCCTTGAGAGTCGATTCGTCTGGGGAAGTAGAGAGGGTTTTTGCTGGGGTAGTGGCTCTGTAGGGAGAGTCGGCGAAGGGGCTCTTTCTGGGGAGGAGGGACTCTACTTGGGGTGAGTTGGGGAATGATTACCCTTTGTGCGACCGCACCTGATTTGCCAGGTTTCCTACGTACCCTTTGCAGGATCAGGTCATGATGTAGTTCAGCAAAATACCATAGGCTGGCAAGGGAGGGTGTCCCTGAAAATGTTTTATAAAAGAAAGGCTGTTAGGCTCAAGGAGCTAACTAGCAAATTTCATTGATTTCTTGTAAAAGGGTTTACAATGTTGGGATAAGGAGTGTGCCAAAGATGACCTCCTTTCACGTCCCGGATAAGCTAAGAGTGCATAGCGCCTAACAGATCTAGACCTTAAGCATAATATCTCTTGACTTTGTCCATGTTGAAGGCTCTGGGAGATTGTCATCGTCCATCTGTTCGAGCCGAAGGGCGCCGCTTGAGAATTTGTCTCTGACGATATACGGCCCTTCGTAGTTTGGTGTGAACTTGCCTCTCGGGTCGGGGCGGTTTGGCAACACTTTCTAGAGTACCAGGTCACTGACTTCGATGCTGCGAGGCTTGACTTTCTTGTTGAATGCCCTAGTTATACGACTCTGGTAGGCCTGTGAGTGATTTATGGCTTACAGTCACCGTTCCTCAATCAAATTCAACTGCTCATATCGGGTCTGTGCCCACTCTGCTTCTGATGGCTCTGCTTTCATTAACACACGGAGTGATGGGATTTGTACTTCGATAGGGAGGATTGCTTCCATACCATAAGCCAGAGAAAATAGTGTTACCCTAGTTGAGTTATGATGGATGTTCTTAGGCCATGAGTGCATATAGGAGCATCTCATGCTAGGCAGAGTAGTTCGTCACCATTTTCTCAATGATTTTCTTCAGGTTTTTGTTGGTCGCTTCCACTACACCATTAGTTTGTGGCCTGTATGGTGTGGAGTTGTGATGCTGTATTTTGAACTTTGGCAGAGATAAGTCATCCCTTTGTTGCAGAAGTTGAGAGCATTGTCTATCACAATCTCATATGGGACTCTATATCAACAGATGATATCCCTTTTCAGGAAGCGTTGAACCACATAAGCTGTGACGTTGGCATAAGAGGTCGTCTCGACCCATTTTGTGAAGTAATCGATTGCTACTAGGATGAATCGATGTCTATTCGATGCTTTTGGAGTTATGGGTCCGATGACATCAATGCCCCAGGCAGAGAATGGCTAGGGGCATTCAAGTTGTGGAGCCTTGTCGACGACGTATTGATCCTTGTCGGCATAGATCTGGCACTAGTGGCACTTCTGTACATGCTTACAAACAGTCAGCTTCCATTGTAGACAAGTACTAGCCCGGCCTGAGGATCTTTTTGGATAGCATTAATCTGCTCATGTATGGGCCACAAATTCCTCCGTGAACTTCTGCAACTACCTGTGCTGCTTTACTGGAGTCGAGACATTTGAGCTAGATCATGTTCAGTGATCTCTAGTATAAGACTCCTCCTGAGAAGACAAATTGGATAGCAAGTCTTCTGATTGCCCGCTGGTCAGTTTTGGTGGCATGGAGGGGGAAAGTCCCGTCTTCGAGATATTGTTTGATGTCTACATACCAAGGGTTGTTGTTTGATACTGTGTCTAGCATGACGCAGTAGGCAGGCTGCTCCTGTTATTGAATCTCAATCGGTCAAAGTATGATGCCCTTAGGGATCTGAACCATGGAGGCAAGAGTGGCCAGTGCATCAGCAAACCTTTTATGAATTCTAGCCCGATGGCTGAATTTGATTCTTTTGAACTGAGCAATCAACATGTTAAGATAGGCCAAGTATGAGACTAGCCTTACTTCTTGGATGGCCCAGGACTCGTTTGCCTGACAGATTACTAGGGATGAGTTCCCGTAGACGTCGACTTCTTCAATCCCGATCCCCAGGGCTTCTTTCAGACCTGCTATGCATGCCTTGTACTCCGCTTCGTTATTGGAGCATCTAAACTTCAGCTTGATTGAGATAGGGAGGTGTGCTCCCTTTGGTGAGATTAAGACTACTCCTACCTTGTGCCCGTGACTGTTGGCAGCTCCGTCAAAGTATAACTCCCAGCCAGAGTACTCTTGCTCTTCTGCTTCTGCGTACAGGATGACTTTGTCTGGAAATTGATCGTGTACTGAGAAATAGTCCTCTGCTGGACTGTGGGGCAAGTGATCTGCTATCGCCTGCCCCTTGATTGACTTCTGTGTCATGTACATGATGTCGAATTCAGACAACATCATAAGCCATCGGGTAGTACTTCCGGTGGTGGCTGGCTTTTCTAAGAGATACTTGAGTGGATCCATCCGGGAGATCAGGATTACTGGGTAGGAAAGTAGATAGTGTCACAGACGCTGAGTTGCCCAGACTAGTGCCAGACATGTTTTTTCAAGAGGGCAGTACCTCTCCTCATACTCCAGCAGGCATTTGCTGATGTAATAGATGGCTTGCTCTATTCTGTCTATCTCGTTGTGCTGTGCTAGGACGCACCCGTGGAGGTTTCTTCCATTGAGGTGTAAAGTAGTAGGGGCTGTCCTGGCGTAAGAGGCACAAGTACTGGAGGGTTGAGTAGGTACTGCTTTATTCTGTCAAAGGCTTCCTGGCACTCATCTTTCTAGACTATCGGCGTATTCTTCAGGAGAAGCTTAAAGATCGGCTCGCAGATCAGAGTAAGCTGAGAGATGAACCAGCTGATGTACTGAATTCTGCCCAGGAAACATGGATCTCCTTTTCAGTCTGGGGTATTGGCATTTCAATGAAACATGCCGTCATGGCCCTTTGATAGGTTGCCCCTACATTCTTGAGTCCGAAGGGCATCGCCTTGTTGCAAAATGTGCCCTAGGGCGTGATGAAGGAGGTTTTCTCCATGTCTTCTTTTGCCATTCTGATCTGGTTATACCGGTGAAACCATCCATGAATGAGAGAGTCTCATGCCCCGCATTGTGTCGACCCGGATGTCGATGTGTGGGAGATGATAATATCTTTGGGGCTCGTCTTGTTCAGATTCCGGTAGTCTATGCATATCCGGACCTTGCCGTCTTTCTTAGGCATGGGTACTTTGTTGGCTAACCATTCAGGATAGGTTGCTACTGCCAAGAAGCCTGCATTGATCTACTTTTCAACATCTTCCTTGACTTTCTGTGACCCTTCGGGCCTCATCCGTCTCAGTTTCTGCTTAACTAGTTTGACGTCAGGGTTCAAGGGCAGTTGTGTGTATCACCAATGCTGGGTCCAGGCTGGGCATATCTACATATGACCAGGCAAAGATATCATTGTAGCTCCTCAGAAAGTTGATCATATCTGTCCTCTACGAGAGTTCATGCTTGTGCTAATCTTAACTAGTTGCAGGTTGTCATTGGATCCAAGGTTCATTTTTCGGTATCCTCAATGTTAGATTACAGAAGCCCTTCACTATGTTCCAGAAGGTCTAGGAGTTCCTGAGGCGGTTCCTCTTCCTGCTCTAAGTTAATCCTCTTCCGTCAGTTCCAGAAGGGTTTCAGGGTAACCCTGGTGTAGGTGATTCCTGGCAAATCAATTAGCTAAGTTTAGCATGCTTATGATTTTTGTTTTTGACGGCTTCAGGACACTAGGCCTTCCAAGGGAAGAGTCCATGTGATTTTTGTCATCAGTCAAGATGTTTGTTGATGCAAAACATGATTGAGTCAAAAGATCATATTTCATTTATAAAACAAATATGATTGTCTATAAAAGTTTGACTTAACCAAAAGGAAAGAGGCCGATAGTGGCCTGACATTTGGATTTTACAAATGGGAGCAAGAGAAAATAGGAGGAGGGTGATGCTTATTCACTGCTTGACCTTTTCTGCACTGTTACTACCCCGGCCCTGGATGGCCTCGATCGTAAGAGCCTCAGTCTACTAACGGATTAGTAGCTGGCGACTGGATGATGCTTCGGTGTTGTTGGAGATGGTGCAACCTGTTCTCCCGCCATATATTCTTCGTCCGCTGCAACATCTTCGACAGTTAGCTCGTCGAATAGTGTGGCCATACTGAAAAATTCTGGAACTGGATTCCTTGACAATTCAACATCGGGTGAGGGGTTGAGGCAACGGGTGCAGTAGGGCAAGACTCGAAGGTTCCAATTGGGAAGGTTATTGAAATGTGGGGTCAAGATTTAGGTTTCATCGACTGGTTATGCTTATGTGTAAGCTTGGCGAGATAGTCTTGATATGTGGGCCTGTAGCCCAGTCCAAATGGTGCGGTGTAGTGTGGTGGAGTATATCTTCTTCATTCCCTGATTTCGGACTCCAAGGCTGCCCCTGGCTTGTAGTTCATTTTTGCCATCATCCTGACAAATGTTGGAATCTGCTTCTTGTTCTGTTTCTCTATCTGGGCGATAGAAATAAACCTGCTCAAATTAATAAGTCATGAAGGATGTGCCCTGCCCGAGCTCCTGTACGTCCCGAAGGAACTTGTCAACTACTCTGATGGTATTACGACCAGGTGGTCGTTGATGAATTTGATTCTCTGGTATAGAGAGGAGGGAATGGCTCCGACCGTGTGGATCCAAGGCCTCCTTGGGAGCAAGGTGAATGAGGTAGGAACATTACCACTTGAAAGTTTTTAGTAAATTGAGCAGGTCCATCTCTGATAGCCAAATCGATATCGCCCAGATTTTACCGTGTTGAGTTGTCGAAAGCCCGTATTGTCATGGGTCTCTCTTTACCTGGCTGAGGTCCATGCCCAGGCTTGCAGTATTGACATAGTGCAGAAGTTGAGACCGGAGCCATTACCAATTAGCACTGAGGATAGGGTCCTATCCATGCATTGGACTGCTATGTAGAGGGCCTGAGTATGGTCCCTGTCTCCGTCTGGTATCTCTTCTTCTGTAAAGGAGATAACCCGTGTTTCTAGCACTTGCCCAACCATATGCCCTAGCTTCTCGGGCATGATGTCTGGTGTTACATGGGCGCTGGTAAATACACAGAGTAGTTGTTTCCTGTGGTGCTCAGAAGTCAGGAGAAGATGTAGAGCCCCAGATTTTTTTTGCAAACACTGATGTCATGTGAGTGAATGGCTTTGCACTAGGTGTGTTCAAGCCAAGGTTGTTCAAGCCAAGGGGAATATATTTTTGTGTAAAACATGTGATATGTGTTGTGTGAGTTTAGTGTATGAGTCATGGGGTGTGAGGTATCTGTGGAAAGCAAGCAAAGAGTATAAAGATACTTAAGTGTTAAGTGAATAGTGCATATAGAGGTCAAGGCCTCTATGTATCTTCTTGGATATTTCTCAGTGAAATGATGGTTCAATGTGTGTGTGTGTTGAGTCTCAAAAGAGAGAGTATAAGTATACTCTAAGTATCTAAACACGTAGGGTATAAAAAACCTAAGTGTGAATGTATAACCCTGGGAATCAATTTCGCAATGCTGTGAATAGTGTCAAGGCATTGAGATGGAAGGCCAAAAGTCTTCTTGTATTGTTACGATGTTATAGAAAAATGATAAGGAAGGTTTTTACTTGGAGTGTTGTTGGATAGAAATTATGGTGGTGTATGTCGGTGCGTTGAAACCAAGAGTATGAAATGCTCTAAGTCCTTGAGAGTTTAAACAAAGAGTATGCATGACTCGAGGTATGTGGGTGATGAAGCAAAGATTAAAAGGAATCTAGAAGAATTGAGTGGGTTAGTGTGCAAAGGAAGGGTAAAGGAAATACTCTAAGTGGCTAAAAGCAAGGGTATAAAAACCCTAAGTGCTTAAAGGGTTGTAAGTGAATAGTGTATGAATAGTGCCAGTGGATAGTATATGTAAGGCCAAGGTCGTCTCCGTGAACTTGGTGTTGGTTAAATGGTAATGAGGTATTTCATTTGAATGAGTGTTATGGTACTGATTTTTGGCGTGTGAAACATAAGGTAAGCCGTATGTGTGTTTGGGAACCAAACTCAAGAGTGTAAAATACTCTAAGTGTCAAAGAGGGTGGATGTCTTACCATAACCTCAACTTGAGGGAGCTCTAGTTGGGTCATAGCTTATCAGAATCGAATGATTCTTTAAACCATTACAAAGATATTGAACCCCTCTTTAAAGTTCATGTTATCATTTTTTAAGATTTCGATTAGAAGTAAGTCAAACGTGGGATTTTCGGAACCTGGTCTGCTGAGAATTTCTGGAACAGGTTGGACCAGTCCACTTGTGAGCTCATTTCTACCCTTCAAAACTCAGAATTAGGCTTTGTAAAACACATGAAATTTGTTCCCCTTTGAATGTAGAATCCAACGCAAGTTGAATCGTCAAAATTAGATCACTGAGTCAAAAGTTATGGCCGAAACAGCGAGGCAGACAAAACAGGGCAGCTTGAGCGGGAGACCAGCGGTCGACCCCTCCATAAGGGTCGACCGGTTAGACCAGGGGTCACCGGTGTCGCGAACCAAAACCCAACCTAGGAGTTAGAGTGAATCTTGGACGACTCATCATGACTTGCATGACCTGCTTGACCAAAATAACCTGCAAAAGACCTGGAGTATATACAATAGAGGATAATAATAGCGGAAACATATAACAAGGCACAGCGGAAGTCTAACAAACCTCTATGTATCTAATACGTGATCCAAGTTTGATACAAAAAGGAAATCAAACAAAGAAAGCGCGGACATGCACGCCAAAAATTACATGGATATAACTCTCTTGCTCACTCACAGCTATCCACTTAGAATCTACCACCTCTAATAATAACCCTCGACCGGAGGATCTTCCATAGGCTCCTAATTGTACTCCTCCTCTAACCATGGGCCAGGAGCACAAACGTCAAAAGGAGCAGCCGCTCCGCTATCACCTGCCGACATAAGAAGTACGGCTGAGCACGGAATACTCAGCGGGTACCAAACACTAACCAACAGCCATAACATAATAATAATAACATAAAACAGGAAGCAGTTCATATTATAATAGGAAAGAAACAGTTTTAATTCAAGCTTGCATCACATCAAAGTCGGAATCTCGTCGTAAAAACAACATGTGCTTGACTTGATTTAAATTACTCTTTCGTGTTTAAGAAGTTGTCATGTGTCTTGTCTTATCGTATCGTATCGTACTGTGCCATGCTTGTCATGCGTGTCATGCTTGTCATGCGCGTCATGCTTGTCATGCGTGTCATGTCATGTATCATGCTTGCTTGCTTGGAAAATAAACATGATCTTGCTACTTGTGAGGGAGGGGAGGCCCCTCTTCCTAAATGAGAAGCAACTTGTGACGGAGGGGAGGCTCTTCTTTAACGAATGCATTAAATGGAACATGCATGCATGGAGTGTTCTTGCGTGGCGGTTTCTCGTTCATGTCAAAAGTGAGGCAAAACATATCTTAAGATATGCCCTACCTCTATTACCAAACCTTACGTTTGGCCTTGTCGTGGTGTTCGTAAATCGGGAATCAAACCTTGAAAACAGCACACGGTGTTTAATGCTTGACGATCTTACTCGTGGACTACATGCCGTGCTCGTGGATTCGTGTACAATTAAGGATGACATTGGCATAGGAAGCATTTGCAATTGACAATTCATTCAATCAAATAAAATGAGCATTTAAAACTATTAACAAGCTATTCTAAAAATTAAAGGGATTCACACATGCATTTACTATGAACAAATCATCACCTTCTTCATTGTGGCATTTCATCAAACACTTGGTATGTGTATTATGCTTATACCTAAATCTTGGATTTCTAGGTGGGTTAAGCTCATACATACATGTGTGTTCATTATGGTACAATGCCCTTCCCATTTTGTTCATCACAACACATACACAACGGCATCCAATCGCCCTTACTCATCCACAACATCTCCACCCATTCATCAATTCTCATTATCTTGTTTAACATTTAGGGAAAACATAAAAGAATAAGAATATGAACTAGGAGGATAGTGTAGGGTAGCGACCTTGATTTGGGGTGAAAGAATACCCTTGGTGTATAGTTCCAACTTGAGGAAGAATCCCTCTTAGAGTTTCAGGAACTCTAGTTGCTTGATAAAGGTCCTTTACTTGAAAATCTTCAAGAATGAGCCTCCCTTGATCTCCAATCTAAGATCTTTGGAGGATTTCTCAAAATCCTCTCTTCCTCTTTCTCCCCTTTTCTCTCCTCTAGGTTAGAAATTCCTCAAAAATGAGGATCCCTAACAAGAAAAGGGTTTAAGACCCTCAAATCCGGAATCTGCTACCGCATGCGATCGATCGCAGGTCCTTGCGATCGATCGCACTGGATGCGATTTATCGCACATGACCCGAACATTTTTGGTCTGATTTCCCCTGCATGCGATCGATCACACATTCTTGCGATCGATTGCAGATCCCCTGGGGATCCATCTATCGCATATGACCCGAGAGTTTGGGTCCATTTCGCCTGCATGCGATCGATCGCACCTGACTTGCGATCGATCACACCCTCCAGATTTTGTTGTTTTCTCCCATTTTTTCACACTTTGGTAATTTGGCCATAACTTTCAACCTTTTTGTCCGATTTTGACGATTCAACTTGCGTTGGATTTCTTTCGAAAAGGAACATTCCTGATGTTTCAGAATTTCTAATTTCTACTTTATTTATTGACTAAATTCCCTTGAAATCGACTGATCCGCTAATGGTTTCAGTAACTCGGGTTTTCGACACATCCGACTTGGGAATACTACTTTTAACACTTAGAGCGTTCAAAATTTCTCATTTCATATAAATGGAAGATTACAAAGGCTTCATGCCTTGGGACGGTCCCAATACATGGCAAAAAGTTCCGGGGCTCACATCTTCCCCCCTTACAAAAATTTCGTCCTCGAAATTTGGACGGGACATGCATTGCAAAACGAAAACAAAATCGCTAGCCATATACACAAGCCTATTAGAACAACTCGGATACTTGCTTTGACCTCGGTTTCACGCTCCCATGTAGCTTCTTCTCGAGCATGGTGCTGCATTGCACCAGAACCAAAGGAATAACCTTGTTGCGAAGCACTTGGTCTCTTCGATCCAAATGTGAACCGGCTTCTTACTCTAAAGTGAGATCCTCTCGGATTTCCAACGGTTCCAACTCTATGACATGTGAAGGGTCCGCAATGTACTTCGAAGTATAGACACATGGAAAACGTTGTGACCTGTGGCCATGTGAGGTGGAAGAGCTACCCTGTAAGCAACTTCACCAACTCTCGTGATAATCTCAAATGGTCCAAATACCGAGGACTAAGCTTGCCTCGCTTGCCAAATCTCATAACTCCTTTGCTAGGAGATACCCTCACAAAAGACTTGATCCTCTAATTGGAATTCCAAGTCTCTGCAGCATGTGTCCGCATAGCTCTTTTGACGATCTTGAGCGGCTTTCAACCGATCCCGGATGATCTTAAACTATACTTGCAATTTGCTCGAGAACTCCGGACTAAGTACTTTTTCTTTCTCTACCTCACCCAGTAGAGAGGAGACCTGCAGCTTCGCCCATACAATGCCTCAAATGGTGCTATTTGGATGCTCGCTGGTAGCTGTTATTGTAGGCGAATTCTACCAAAGGCAAGTGCTCTTCCCAACTGCCTTTGAAATCCAGCATACACGCCGGAAGCATGTCTTTAATGACTTGGTTCACCTTTCAGTCTATCCATCTGTCTGTTGATGAAAAGCAGTGCCGAAATCAAGTCGGGAACCCATAGCATCCTGAAAGCTTTTCCAGAATCTTGAGGTGAATCTCGGATCCCGATCTGACACAATACTGACTGGCACCCCGTGTAGTCGTACCACTTCCTTGATATATAGTACGGCCAACTGACTAGAGTTGAAAGTAGTCCGGTAGGGTAAGAAGTGCACGGACTTTGTCAACGGTCAACTACAACCCAAATCGCATATGAGCCCCTTGCCGTTTTCGGTAAACCAACAATGAAGTCCATGGATATGTTCTCCCATTTCCACTCGGGATTAGGAAGAGATTGCAATAGACCGACGGGTCGCATGTGTTCTGCCTTCACCTGTTGGCACACCAAGCATCGTGCCACATACTCAGCAACATCCATCTTCATATTCCACACCAAAAGTGACTCTTAAGATTCCGGTACATCTTTGTACCTCCTGGATATACTGCGTACTTTGAATGATGTGCTTCATCCATGATCTCTCATCGAAGATAACATTGGCCGGAACACACAGCCTTCCTTTAAACGTAATAGCACCTCGACTAGTAAGAGAAAAGTCTTCACTACTCTTGGCAATTTCCTGTCCCGATAAGCCAACAATTCAGCATCCGGGCTTGGTATTCTTGGATCAAATCTATAATGTATGGGCCGAATCCGTTGACATTTACCAAGATAGGACGACGGACAGAGTCATTCACACTGATGTCCAGATTTGCCAAATCTTCAAGTAGCTTCCATTCCTGAACCAACATGTGTTGCTAATAACCCGGAGGTCTTTACTCAAAGCATCTGCCATACATTTGCTTTACCTGGGTGGTATTACATGGTATAATTCATAGTCTTTCAAAATTCCATCAACGCCGTTGCCTTAGATTAAGCTCTTTTGGGGAAAAGAGGTACTTGAGGCTCTTGTGATCATTATACACATGAATTCTACCCGTACAATTAATGGCGCAAATATTGAGTAATAAATACGACCACGCAGCTCTAAGTCGTGCTGGGTAATTCTTTTCTCCATGTCTTAGATTGCCTGATGCATAGGCAAGACTTTCTGGTGCTGCATGAGCACACACCAAAAGTCCAACATGCTAGGCATCACTATACACCTCATACCCATAAGGTTGGATTGGAAACGTAAGGGGATAGGGGTGTAGTAAGCCTCTTCTTCAGTTCCTGAAACTGATCTCGTACTTGTCACTCCATACGAACTTGCATTATTCCTTGTCAAATAAGTGAGCGGATGCAGCAATCATGCGGGGCTGGAGAACCTCTATGAATGACTGTTAGAGCGCCAACCCAAGGAAATGCGTATCCGTTGGACATCTTGGGCCTTGCCACTAATGACAGCCTCTATCTTCTTTGGATCCTTCCGATATGCCTTTGTAGCACCCCGGACTTTTTCATCTTAATGAATGGCACCTTCGTAGCTAATTGGCCGTTTTTGTAGTCAAATAATAAATAAGGGAGAAATCGGAAATTCCGAAACGTCAGAAATGTGCGTTTTCGAAAGACGAACCCAACGCAAGTTGAATCGTCGAAATCCGACGAGCGAGTCAAAAGATATGGTCAAAACAGTCCAGACATATAGAGAACGATCGCTCGGTCAATCAGCGATCGATCGGTCCATAACCGATCGATCGGTAGCTATCGCGCGGTCAGAAATTTGTATGGGGAAATTTTCCAGAGAGTGAGTTTTGACCGGTCGATCGGTCATAAACACCGATCGCTCGGTAGGCAACCGATCGATCGGTCATAACCACCGATCGCTCGGTCTTCGCGTTTTTGCAGAAATTTCAGTAAGGGCTTTATCGTCTTTTGGGGGTTAAACCCTTTCTCCTTAAGGCTTGCCCGAGCCTTAGGGCTTCATTCACAACTCTTAAGGGATTTTGAGAGATAGAGAGAGAGGAGAAGGGGATTTGCAAATAGGGTTTTCCATTGGAGAAGAAATCAAAGGGGTGAAGACCCTAGATCGTCCCCAAGCACGTTTTCTTCAAGATTTCAACTCAAGCTCGTGTGGGGTTCCATTCTCAAGCTAGGGCAGCACTCTCACGGTTTTGAGAGGGTTTCTACCCAACTCAAGTATAGTTTGAGCAAGGGCTTTCTTCTTCCAAGTTGGAGCTTTATCAAGGTCTACACAAGATCAAGCTTGATTCAAGGTTAGTACACCCTACTAACTTACCCTAGCAATAAATCTAGGTTTTCCTTATGAAATGTGATTTATGCTATTATGTTTGCCTCCCATATGAAATGTATCATCTCCAATGAACCTAAATAAGATAAGAAAAAGGTATGGATGTGTGTGGGTGTTGATGTGGCGATTGGATGCCGAGGTGTATGTGGGTGATGTGTGTGATGGAAATGGTGGATGGGTACTTTACCAATAATGAACATACCTTGATTTTTGGATGGAAAGTAGGCACTAAAAGAAGAAGATGAACCATTAAGGAACCTTGCATGCTATGTGTTTGAAAATGACTAAACAAGGATAAATGGACTTAATGAAGAAAATGGAAATAGAAATTGTGTAATTTTCTAGGAATGATAAATTGCTCAAATGTGCTATATGTTGCCTAAATTTTCATACCACTATGTTAAGGATTGAAATGCCATAGTCATGTGATCCGCCCATTCAAGTATGTCATCATGATTACCACTATTGACAAGCACACAAGCACGCATGCATGCATGAAACGGGTTTTCCAAGATTGTATTTGTATATGATGAATCAAGAACATGACAAGGAGGTTGGTAGCCAAGGAAGGGTGCTAGCCTCTGGCTCACAAGAGAAATGAATCAAGAACATGACAAGGAGGTTGGTAGCCCAAGGAAGGGTGCTAGCTGGCTCACAAGAGAAATGAACAAGAACATGACAAGGAGGTTGGTAGCCCAAGGAAGGGTGCTAGCCTCTGGCTCACAAGAGAAATGAACAAGAACATGACAAGGAGGTTGGTAGCCCAAGGAAGGGTGCTAGCCTCTGGCTCACAAGAGAAATGGAACAAGAACATGACAAGGAGGTTGTAGCCCAAGGAAGGGTGCTAGCCTCTGGCTCACAAGAGAAAGGAACAAGAACATGACAAGGAGGTTGGTAGCCCAGGAAGGGTGCTAGCCTCTGGCTCACAAGTATACAAGTCAAGAACAAATCAAGACATGAAATACAAGACAAGACACGACACACATACATGATTTGACCGAGACACGAAAAAGGTTTCCGAGACATGAGTTTTACCGAGGTTTTGCATTCATACACGCATGTCAAGATATGGCTATGTATCTTATGCTTTCACTATGCTTTAAATTAATATCTTGTATTGCTCACTGTTGTTATGCTTTCGCTATTGTTATGGTTAGCTAGTAGTTTGTACTCGCTGAGTATTCCATGCTCAGCCGTACTTTTATGTCGGCAGGTACTGTGGATGTCCTCGACCCCGAGCCTTGGGTCGAGGAGGAGTATGTAGAGGAGAGGGAGCCACCTATCCCATGGCAGTCTCAGGAGGATGGGGACTTGGATGTGTGGCCATACCTCGACTACTGTTGAGAGGACAGGTGTTAGAGAGTTCCTTTTTGTATTTTGATAGGTGGGCATGTCCACCTTTACTTTGATTGTATTTAGTATATGTTAACTTGGAATACTATATGGAGTAATAGAAGAAAAGAAAAGTTGGCTTATGCTTTCGCACTTATGTTTAGTTTCGCGCTCTGATTATCATTGTATTATATTATGTTTAGCCTCTTGCATTACAGGATGGTTTGACAGGTACACGTAGTCACCTCTAAAGTATCCCTTAACTCCTAGGGGGTATTTTGGGGCGTGACAGAAGTGGTATCAGAGCTCTAGGCATTAGAGTCCCTAGGGTCACTTAGATGATTGAACAAGGTATTAGAATCACCTTAGAGAGTTGTATTCCAAGTATAGACTAACAAGTTAGTCTTAGTCAAAATGGGTTGAACTTCAACCGAACATAGAGTCCTACGCTAGGAACACGGATTGTGTTATGCTATTGTGTTATATACCATGTGTACATTATTTGTGTTGTACTTATTAAATGTGCTTGATGAATATGTATTAAGTGAATTGCGAAATTGTACTAAATGCGTATCCAAGTTAGACTCATGTTGTATTGTCGTTCTCAGGAGAAATCATGAGACGCAATACTCCGGGGTCGCGGGTACACACGAGGGGTAATGGAGGTGAGGCTCCATCGGGTGATGATCAACCGACTTTGCCCAGCATTCGCATCCATAGCCGGACCTTGGCTATGTTGGCGGCAAGGCAAACCGGCCACCCCGCCTAATGCGGCACTTATACCGGCTCCTCCTAATCGAGCCCACGCCGGGATAGAAGCTTTCCGGAGGATGCGGCCTCCAACTTTTGTGGAAGCATTGATCCACTTATTGCCGAGGGTTGGATTCGGCAACTTGAGAAGATATTCTCGGTTTGGCACCTACGGAAGTAGAGAGAGTCACATGGGCTGCCTTTATGCTTGAAGGCGAGGCCGACCATTGGTGGAAGTCTGCACTTCGGGACCCGAGAGTTGACCCGGCAAGGCCAAGAATGGAAATGGGGAGAATTCTTGGACGTTTTCTACAAGAAATACTTTCCGGTTGGGATGAAAGAAAAGAAAGAAATTGAATTTATTACCTTGGAGCAAGGTAATATGTCTGTAGCGGCTTACGAAGCCAAGTTCTCAGAGCTATCTCGATTTGCTCCACACATGATAGCTACCGAGGCTATGAAGGCCCGGAAATTCGAGAGGGGGTTGAAGGCCTACCTCAAGGATCGTGTCTCAATGTTCCGACATGAGACATATTCAGAAGTTGTGGACAAAGCATTGTTGGCCGAGTCTAATTCCGAAGAGTTCTTTAAGAGAAGAGGAATAGAGAAGGGACAGTCTAGTAGTTCAGGGGAGAAGAGAGCTAGGACTATGTCTTATCAGTTCGCAGGGCCGGCTCAGTCACAGAGGATGTACTCGGCACCACAGGCTCTCCGCCCTTTGCTCCACCGGCTTTCGCCCGGCTACCTCGTATGCTCCTCGCCCCGCAGTGACTCAGGCTACGGGTTATACTCCTCCCACTTATTCACATGATGTCTGCACCCTTTGTGGAAGGAGGCATCCAGCAGGGGAATGTCGGAAGGCTACAGGAGGCTGTTTTCATTGTGGCGACCAGGGCCACATGATTCGGGATTGTCCCCGACGTCTATTGCCAGCTCAGTCTTCGGGGAGCAGGCCCCCGATTAGGCAGACATCTCAGCCTAGCTCTTCTCAGGCTTCGAGGGCCTCACAGTCTACCCGGCCTCCTCGCCCAGCCACTCAGGGTCGAGTTTTTGCTCTATCGGAGAGAGACGCACGTGCATCCGACGATGTCGTGCAAGGTACGCGAGAATTTAGAATTTAAGTTGTATAAAATTTCTATGGTTTGTTATGCGAGTTTATACTAAGGGTTACCTATGTATGATGCTTGTTATTATTTGAAATCTACTTATATTAGTTACTTAATCGCACAGGCGCTTTATTAGTGAACGAGTGTCTCGCTCGAGTGTTGATAGACACAGGATCTACTCACTCTTTTGTCTCCCCAAGTTTTGCAAAGGGCTTTTCGACTGAGGCTACTCCGTTGGAGCGGGAGTTGACCATTGCAACTCCACTCGGCAAGTCGGTTGATACGGATAAGATATTCAGGGATAGTGTGGTTCAAGTGGGGGAGAATGAATTGTTAGCCGACCTTATCGTCCTGGGTTTCCAAGATTTAGACTTTGACGTCATTCTTGGTATGGATTGGTTGGCAAGCCATCACGGGCATGTTGCGTGTTTTGAAAAGATGGTGAATTTCAAGCAGGAAGGGGGTAAGCCTTTTCACTTCCGAGGATTAAGAGAGAGGGACATTGCTCGCCTCGCAGCCTTGAGTATAGCACACCCAGAAGCACAAAACTCATCGGCTATTCCAGTTGTGAGTGAGTTCTTAGATGTGTTCCCGGGAGAACTTCCCGGATTACCTCCTGATAGAGAGATGTATTCGCTATAGAGCTTGCTCCGGGTACCGCTCCGATTTCAAGGGCACCATATAGAATGGCCCCTATAGAGCTTGAAGAATTAAAGAAGCAGATTGAGGAGTTACAACAACTTGGTTTCATCCAACCAAGTGTCTCGCCGTGGGGAGCTCCGGTTCTCTTTGTGAAGAAGAAGGACGGGTCTATGAGGATGTGTATAGACTACCGTCAGTTGAACAAGGTAACTATCAAGAATCGTTATCCCTTGCCAAGGATAGACGACTTGTTTGACCAACTGAAGGGAGCGAGATTCTTCTCCAAAATTGATCTTAGATCGGGGTATCACCAATTAAGGATCAAGGCGGAAGATGTTCAGAAGACGGCTTTCAGGACTCGGTATGGGCATTACGAGTTCCTTGTCATGCCTTTTGGGCTGACGAATGCACCGGCGGCATTCATGGATTTGATGAACCGGGTGTTCCGATCTTACTTGGATCGATGCGTGATTGTATTCATTGATGACATTTTGGTGTATTCCCAGACACGGGAAGATCACGCACGAGACCTCCGCCTTGCTCTGGAGATGTTGAGAGAGCATAGGCTATATGCCAAATTGAGTAAGTGCGAGTTCTGGTTAGAGAAGGTCGCATTTCTTGGACACGTGGTGTCGGCCGAGGGCATTTCTGTAGATCCAGCCAAGGTTGAGGCAGTCATGAGTGGGAGAGGCCCAAGAGCGTCACGGAGATACGTAGTTTCCTCGGATTGGCAGGCTACTACCGGAGATTTGTGGAGGGATTCTCCAGTCTGGCTGCACCTCTCACCTACTTGACAAGGAAAAATGCAAAGTTCAGTTGGAGTGACCGATGTGAAGTAAGTTTCCAAGAGTTGAAGAAACGCCTCACCACAGCCCCTGTCCTTACTGTGCCATCTGGACCTTTTGGGTATGAGGTGTATAGTGATGCCTCGCACGTCGGACTGGGTGTGTCCTAATGCAACACAAGAAAGTCATTGCCTATGCATCAAGGCAGTTGAAAGAGCATGAAAAGAACTACCCCACTCACGACTTGGAGCTTGCGGCGGTCGTGTTTGCACTTAAAATTTGGCGACATTATCTGTACGGGGTGGAGTTCTATGTGTACACGGACCACAAGAGCCTCAAGTATCTCTTTCCCAAAAAGAGTTAAACTTACGACAACGGCGTTGGATTGAGTTCTTAAAGGACTACGAGTGCACTATCCAATATCACCCGGGAAAAGCAAATGTGGTGGCAGACGCTCTGAGTAGGAAACCTCGGGGTTGTTGGCTCACATGTTGGTGCGGGAATGGAGACTGTTAGACGATTTGGCAAATCTAGATCAGTGTGAACGATTCTGTCCGCAGTCCGGTTTTGGCAAATGTTACAGTTCGGCCGTACCTTATAGACTTGATCCAGGAGTATCAAGCCACAGACACTGACTTGTTGGCTTTCGGGATAAGGAAGTGGCCAAGGGTAGTACGGACTTCTCTCTCACTAGCCGAGGTGCTATTACATTCAAGGGAAGACTTTGTGTCCCAGCCAATGTAGACCTTCGGAGAGAGATTATGGACGAGGCTCACCGGTCTAAGTATACAGTGCATCCCGGAGGGACAAAGATGTACGGAACCTCAAGAGTCACTTTTGGTGGCGAAACATGAAGAGGGAGGTTGCGGAGTATGTGGCACGGTGTTTGGTGTGCCAACAGGTGAAAGCGGAGCATTTGAGACCGGCTGGTCTTTTGCAGTCCTCCCTATTCCCGAGTGGAAATGGGAACATATCTCTATGGACTTCATCGTGGGATTGCCGAAGACGGTCAAGAAGACTGATGCTATATGGGTAGTTATTGATAGACTCACGAAGTCCGCTCATTTCTTACCATACCGGACTACATTCAACTCCAACCAGTTAGCGAGCTATACATCAAAAAATAGTCCGATTGCACGGGGTGCCAGTGAGTATTGTGTCGGATAGAGACCCAAGATTCACATCCAGGTTTTGGAAAAGTTTTCAAGGTGCAATGGGCTCCGATTAGACTTTAGCACAGCTTTCCACCCACAGACCGACGGGCAAACCGAGAGGGTGAATCAGGTTATTGAAGATATGCTCCGAGCATGTATGCTAGACTTCAAGGGAAGTTGGGAAGATCACCTACCTTTGGTGGAATTCGCTTACAACAATAGTTATCAAGAAAGCATACAAATGGCGCCTTTCGAGGCTTTGTACGGAAGAAGTTGTAGATCCCCGTTGTATTGGGATGAAGTGGGAGAAAGAAAGATTTTGGGCCCCGAGTTAATTGAACAAACCGCGGATAGGGTCAAGCTTATCCGGGAGAGGTTGAAGACCGCACAAGATAGACAGAAAAGCTATGCCGACAACCGAAGGAGGGATCTTGAATTCCGAGTCGGTGATTGTGGTTTGTAAGGATTTCACCGACCAAAGGTGTTATATTGAATCTCAATCGGTCAAAGTATGATGCCCTTAGGGATCTGAACCATGGAGGCAAGAGTGGCCAGTGCATCAGCAAACCTTTATGAATTCTAGCCCGATGGTGAATTTGATTTTTTGAACTGAGCAATCAACATGTTAAGATAGGCCAAGTATGAGACTAGCCTTACTTCTTGGATGGCCCAGGACTCGTTGCCTGACAGATTATAGGGATGAGTTCCGTAGACGTCGACTTCTTCAATCCGATCCCCAGGGCTTCTTTAGACCTGCTATGCATGCCTTGTACTCCGCTTCGTTATTGGAGCATCTAAACTTCAGCTTGATTGAGATAGGGAGGTGTGCTCCCTTTGGTGAGATTAAGACTACTCCTACCTTGTGCCCGTGACTGTTGGCAGCTCCGTCAAAGTATAACTCCCAGCCAGAGTACTCTTGCTCTTCTGCTTCTGCGTACAGGATGACTTTGTCTGGAAATGATCGTGTACTGAGAGAAATAGTCCTCTGCTGGACTGTGGGGCAAGTGATCTGCTATCGCCTGCCCCTTGATTGACTTCTGTGTCATGTACATGATGTCGAATTCAGACAAATCATAAGCCATCGGGTAGTACTTCCGGTGGTGGCTGGCTTTTCTAAGAGATACTTGAGTGGATCCATCGGGAGATCAGGATTACGGGTAGGAAAGTAGATAGTGTCACAGACGCTGAGTTGCCCAGACTAGTGCCAGACATGTTTTTCAAGAGGGCAGTACCTCTCCTCATACTCCAGCAGGCGTTTGCTGATGTAGTAGATGGCTTGCTCTGTTCTGCCTGTCTCGTCGTGCTGTGTTAGGACGCACCCCATGGAGGTTGCTTGCACTGAGATGTAGAGTAGTAGGGGCCGTCCTGGCGTAGGAGGCACAAGTACTGGAGGGTTGAGCAGGTACTGCTTTATTCTGTCAAAGGCTTCCTGACACTCATCTGTCCAGACTGTCGGTGTATTCTTCCGGAGAAGCTTGAAGATTGGTTCACAGATCGGAGTGAGCTGAGAGATGAACCGGCTGATGTACTGAATTCTTCCCAGGAAACCATGGATCTCCTTTTCAGTCTGGGGAATCGGCATTTCAATGAAACAGTGCTGTCATGGCCCTCTGATAGGTTGCCTCTACATTCTTAAGTCCGAATGGCATGACGTTGTAGCAAAACGTGCCCCAGGGCGTGATGAAGGAGGTTTTCTCTATGTCTTCCTCCGTCATTCTGATCTGGTTTTATTCAGAGAAACCATCCATGAATGAGAGAGTCTCATGTCCCGCATTGTGTCGACCCGGATGTCGATGTGTGGGAGATGATAATATCTTTGGGGCTCGTCTTGTTCAGATTCCGGTAGTCTATGCATATCCGGACCTTGCCGTCTTTCTTAGGCATGGGTACTTTGTTGGCTAACCATTCAGGATAGGTTGCTACTGCCAAGAAGCCTGCATTGATCTACTTTTCAACATCTTCCTTGACTTTCTGTGACCCTTCGGGCCTCATCCGTCTCAGTTTCTGCTTAACTAGTTTGACGTCAGGGTTCAAGGGCAGTTGTGTGTATCACCAATGCTGGGTCCAGGCTGGGCATATCTACATATGACCAGGCAAAGATATCATTGTAGCTCCTCAGAAAGTTGATCATATCTGTCCTCTACGAGAGTTCATGCTTGTGCTAATCTTAACTAGTTGCAGGTTGTCATTGGATCCAAGGTTCATTTTTCGGTATCCTCAATGTTAGATTACAGAAGCCCTTCACTATGTTCCAGAAGGTCTAGGAGTTCCTGAGGCGGTTCCTCTTCCTGCTCTAAGTTAATCCTCTTCCGTCAGTTCCAGAAGGGTTTCAGGGTAACCCTGGTGTAGGTGATTCCTGGCAAATCAATTAGCTAAGTTTAGCATGCTTATGATTTTTGTTTTTGACGGCTTCAGGACACTAGGCCTTCCAAGGGAAGAGTCCATGTGATTTTTGTCATCAGTCAAGATGTTTGTTGATGCAAAACATGATTGAGTCAAAAGATCATATTTCATTTATAAAACAAATATGATTGTCTATAAAAGTTTGACTTAACCAAAAGGAAAGAGGCCGATAGTGGCCTGACATTTGGATTTTACAAATGGGAGCAAGAGAAAATAGGAGGAGGGTGATGCTTATTCACTGCTTGACCTTTTCTGCACTGTTACTACCCCGGCCCTGGATGGCCTCGATCGTAAGAGCCTCAGTCTACTAACGGATTAGTAGCTGGCGACTGGATGATGCTTCGGTGTTGTTGGAGATGGTGCAACCTGTTCTCCCGCCATATATTCTTCGTCCGCTGCAACATCTTCGACAGTTAGCTCGTCGAATAGTGTGGCCATACTGAAAAATTCTGGAACTGGATTCCTTGACAATTCAACATCGGGTGAGGGGTTGAGGCAACGGGTGCAGTAGGGCAAGACTCGAAGGTTCCAATTGGGAAGGTTATTGAAATGTGGGGTCAAGATTTAGGTTTCATCGACTGGTTATGCTTATGTGTAAGCTTGGCGAGATAGTCTTGATATGTGGGCCTGTAGCCCAGTCCAAATGGTGCGGTGTAGTGTGGTGGAGTATATCTTCTTCATTCCCTGATTTCGGACTCCAAGGCTGCCCCTGGCTTGTAGTTCATTTTTGCCATCATCCTGACAAATGTTGGAATCTGCTTCTTGTTCTGTTTCTCTATCTGGGCGATAGAAATAAACCTGCTCAAATTAATAAGTCATGAAGGATGTGCCCTGCCCGAGCTCCTGTACGTCCCGAAGGAACTTGTCAACTACTCTGATGGTATTACGACCAGGTGGTCGTTGATGAATTTGATTCTCTGGTATAGAGAGGAGGGAATGGCTCCGACCGTGTGGATCCAAGGCCTCCTTGGGAGCAAGGTGAATGAGGTAGGAACATTACCACTTGAAAGTTTTTAGTAAATTGAGCAGGTCCATCTCTGATAGCCAAATCGATATCGCCCAGATTTTACCGTGTTGAGTTGTCGAAAGCCCGTATTGTCATGGGTCTCTCTTTACCTGGCTGAGGTCCATGCCCAGGCTTGCAGTATTGACATAGTGCAGAAGTTGAGACCGGAGCCATTACCAATTAGCACTGAGGATAGGGTCCTATCCATGCATTGGACTGCTATGTAGAGGGCCTGAGTATGGTCCCTGTCTCCGTCTGGTATCTCTTCTTCTGTAAAGGAGATAACCCGTGTTTCTAGCACTTGCCCAACCATATGCCCTAGCTTCTCGGGCATGATGTCTGGTGTTACATGGGCGCTGGTAAATACACAGAGTAGTTGTTTCCTGTGGTGCTCAGAAGTCAGGAGAAGATGTAGAGCCCCAGATTTTTTTTGCAAACACTGATGTCATGTGAGTGAATGGCTTTGCACTAGGTGTGTTCAAGCCAAGGTTGTTCAAGCCAAGGGGAATATATTTTTGTGTAAAACATGTGATATGTGTTGTGTGAGTTTAGTGTATGAGTCATGGGGTGTGAGGTATCTGTGGAAAGCAAGCAAAGAGTATAAAGATACTTAAGTGTTAAGTGAATAGTGCATATAGAGGTCAAGGCCTCTATGTATCTTCTTGGATATTTCTCAGTGAAATGATGGTTCAATGTGTGTGTGTGTTGAGTCTCAAAAGAGAGAGTATAAGTATACTCTAAGTATCTAAACACGTAGGGTATAAAAAACCTAAGTGTGAATGTATAACCCTGGGAATCAATTTCGCAATGCTGTGAATAGTGTCAAGGCATTGAGATGGAAGGCCAAAAGTCTTCTTGTATTGTTACGATGTTATAGAAAAATGATAAGGAAGGTTTTTACTTGGAGTGTTGTTGGATAGAAATTATGGTGGTGTATGTCGGTGCGTTGAAACCAAGAGTATGAAATGCTCTAAGTCCTTGAGAGTTTAAACAAAGAGTATGCATGACTCGAGGTATGTGGGTGATGAAGCAAAGATTAAAAGGAATCTAGAAGAATTGAGTGGGTTAGTGTGCAAAGGAAGGGTAAAGGAAATACTCTAAGTGGCTAAAAGCAAGGGTATAAAAACCCTAAGTGCTTAAAGGGTTGTAAGTGAATAGTGTATGAATAGTGCCAGTGGATAGTATATGTAAGGCCAAGGTCGTCTCCGTGAACTTGGTGTTGGTTAAATGGTAATGAGGTATTTCATTTGAATGAGTGTTATGGTACTGATTTTTGGCGTGTGAAACATAAGGTAAGCCGTATGTGTGTTTGGGAACCAAACTCAAGAGTATAAAATACTCTAAGTGTCAAAGAGGGTGGATGTCTTACCATAACCTCAACTTGAGGGAGCTCTAGTTGGGTCATAGCTTATCAGAATCGAATGATTCTTTAAACCATTACAAAGATATTGAACCCCTCTTTAAAGTTCATGTTATCATTTTTTAAGATTTCGATTAGAAGTAAGTCAAACGTGGGATTTTCGGAACCTGGTCTGCTGAGAATTTCTGGAACAGGTTGGACCAGTCCACTTGTGAGCTCATTTCTACCCTTCAAAACTCAGAATTAGGCTTTGTAAAACACATGAAATTTGTTCCCCTTTGAATGTAGAATCCAACGCAAGTTGAATCGTCAAAATTAGATCACTGAGTCAAAAGTTATGGCCGAAACAGCGAGGCAGACAAAACAGGGCAGCTTGAGCGGGAGACCAGCGGTCGACCCCTCCATAAGGGTCGACCGGTTAGACCAGGGGTCACCGGTGTCGCGAACCAAAACCCAACCTAGGAGTTAGAGTGAATCTTGGACGACTCATCATGACTTGCATGACCTGCTTGACCAAAATAACCTGCAAAAGACCTGGAGTATATACAATAGAGGATAATAATAGCGGAAACATATAACAAGGCACAGCGGAAGTCTAACAAACCTCTATGTATCTAATACGTGATCCAAGTTTGATACAAAAAGGAAATCAAACAAAGAAAGCGCGGACATGCACGCCAAAAATTACATGGATATAACTCTCTTGCTCACTCACAGCTATCCACTTAGAATCTACCACCTCTAATAATAACCCTCGACCGGAGGATCTTCCATAGGCTCCTAATTGTACTCCTCCTCTAACCATGGGCCAGGAGCACAAACGTCAAAAGGAGCAGCCGCTCCGCTATCACCTGCCGACATAAGAAGTACGGCTGAGCACGGAATACTCAGCGGGTACCAAACACTAACCAACAGCCATAACATAATAATAATAACATAAAACAGGAAGCAGTTCATATTATAATAGGAAAGAAACAGTTTTAATTCAAGCTTGCATCACATCAAAGTCGGAATCTCGTCGTAAAAACAACATGTGCTTGACTTGATTTAAATTACTCTTTCGTGTTTAAGAAGTTGTCATGTGTCTTGTCTTATCGTATCGTATCGTACTGTGCCATGCTTGTCATGCGTGTCATGCTTGTCATGCGCGTCATGCTTGTCATGCGTGTCATGTCATGTCTCATGCTTGCTTGCTTGGAAAATAAACATGATCTTGCTACTTGTGAGGGAGGGGAAGCCCCTCTTCCTAAATGAGAAGCAACTTGTGACGGAGGGGAGGCTCTTCTTTAACGAATGCATTAAATGGAACATGCATGCATGGAGTGTTCTTGCGTGGCGGTTTCTCGTTCATGTCAAAAGTGAGGCAAAACATATCTTAAGATATGCCCTACCTCTATTACCAAACCTTACGTTTGGCCTTGTCGTGGTGTTCGTAAATCGGGAATCAAACCTTGAAAACAGCACACGGTGTTTAATGCTTGACGATCTTACTCGTGGACTACATGCCGTGCTCGTGGATTCGTGTACAATTAAGGATGACATTGGCATAGGAAGCATTTGCAATTGACAATTCATTCAATCAAATAAAATGAGCATTTAAAACTATTAACAAGCTATTCTAAAAATTAAAGGGATTCACACATGCATTTACTATGAACAAATCATCACCTTCTTCATTGTGGCATTTCATCAAACACTTGGTATGTGTATTATGCTTATACCTAAATCTTGGATTTCTAGGTGGGTTAAGCTCATACATACATGTGTGTTCATTATGGTACAATGCCCTTCCCATTTTGTTCATCACAACACATACACAACGGCATCCAATCGCCCTTACTCATCCACAACATCTCCACCCATTCATCAATTCTCATTATCTTGTTTAACATTTAGGGAAAACATAAAAGAATAAGAATATGAACTAGGAGGATAGTGTAGGGTAGCGACCTTGATTTGGGGTGAAAGAATACCCTTGGTGTATAGTTCCAACTTGAGGAAGAATCCCTCTTAGAGTTTCAGGAACTCTAGTTGCTTGATAAAGGTCCTTTACTTGAAAATCTTCAAGAATGAGCCTCCCTTGATCTCCAATCTAAGATCTTTGGAGGATTTCTCAAAATCCTCTCTTCCTCTTTCTCCCCTTTTCTCTCCTCTAGGTTAGAAATTCCTCAAAAATGAGGATCCCTAACAAGAAAAGGGTTTAAGACCCTCAAATCCGGAATCTGCTACCGCATGCGATCGATCGCAGGTCCTTGCGATCGATCGCACTGGATGCGATTTATCGCACATGACCCGAACATTTTTGGTCTGATTTCCCCTGCATGCGATCGATCACACATTCTTGCGATCGATTGCAGATCCCCTGGGGATCCATCTATCGCATATGACCCGAGAGTTTGGGTCCATTTCGCCTGCATGCGATCGATCGCACCTGACTTGCGATCGATCACACCCTCCAGATTTTGTTGTTTTCTCCCATTTTTTCACACTTTGGTAATTTGGCCATAACTTTCAACCTTTTTGTCCGATTTTGACGATTCAACTTGCGTTGGATTTCTTTCGAAAAGGAACATTCCTGATGTTTCAGAATTTCTAATTTCTACTTTATTTATTGACTAAATTCCCTTGAAATCGACTGATCCGCTAATGGTTTCAGTAACTCGGGTTTTCGACACATCCGACTTGGGAATACTACTTTTAACACTTAGAGCGTTCAAAATTTCTCATTTCATATAAATGGAAGATTACAAAGGCTTCATGCCTTGGGACGGTCCCAATACATGGCAAAAAGTTCCGGGGCTCACATCTTCCCCCCTTACAAAAATTTCGTCCTCGAAATTTGGACGGGACATGCATTGCAAAACGAAAACAAAATCGCTAGCCATATACACAAGCCTATTAGAACAACTCGGATACTTGCTTTGACCTCGGTTTCACGCTCCCATGTAGCTTCTTCTCGAGCATGGTGCTGCATTGCACCAGAACCAAAGGAATAACCTTGTTGCGAAGCACTTGGTCTCTTCGATCCAAATGTGAACCGGCTTCTTACTCTAAAGTGAGATCCTCTCGGATTTCCAACGGTTCCAACTCTATGACATGTGAAGGGTCCGCAATGTACTTCGAAGTATAGACACATGGAAAACGTTGTGACCTGTGGCCATGTGAGGTGGAAGAGCTACCCTGTAAGCAACTTCACCAACTCTCGTGATAATCTCAAATGGTCCAAATACCGAGGACTAAGCTTGCCTCGCTTGCCAAATCTCATAACTCCTTTGCTAGGAGATACCCTCACAAAAGACTTGATCCTCTAATTGGAATTCCAAGTCTCTGCAGCATGTGTCCGCATAGCTCTTTTGACGATCTTGAGCGGCTTTCAACCGATCCCGGATGATCTTAAACTATACTTGCAATTTGCTCGAGAACTCCGGACTAAGTACTTTTTCTTTCTCTACCTCACCCAGTAGAGAGGAGACCTGCAGCTTCGCCCATACAATGCCTCAAATGGTGCTATTTGGATGCTCGCTGGTAGCTGTTATTGTAGGCGAATTCTACCAAAGGCAAGTGCTCTTCCCAACTGCCTTTGAAATCCAGCATACACGCCGGAAGCATGTCTTTAATGACTTGGTTCACCTTTCAGTCTATCCATCTGTCTGTTGATGAAAAGCAGTGCCGAAATCAAGTCGGGAACCCATAGCCTCCTGAAAGCTTTTCCAGAATCTTGATGTGAATCTTGGATCCCGATCTGACACAATACTGACTGGCACCCCGTGTAGCCTCACCACTTCCTTGATATACAGAGCGGCCAACTGACTAGAGTTGAAAGTAGTCCGGTAGGGTAAGAAGTGCACGGACTTTGTCAACGGTCAACTACAACCCAAATCGCATATGAGCCCCTTGCCGTTTTCGGTAAACCAACAATGAAGTCCATGGATATGTTCTCCCATTTCCACTCGGGATTAGGAAGAGATTGCAATAGACCGACGGGTCGCATGTGTTCTGCCTTCACCTGTTGGCACACCAAGCATCGTGCCACATACTCAGCAACATCCATCTTCATATTCCACACCAAAAGTGACTCTTAAGATTCCGGTACATCTTTGTACCTCCTGGATATACTGCGTACTTTGAATGATGTGCTTCATCCATGATCTCTCATCGAAGATAACATTGGCCGGAACACACAGCCTTCCTTTAAACGTAATAGCACCTCGACTAGTAAGAGAAAAGTCTTCACTACTCTTGGCAATTTCCTGTCCCGATAAGCCAACAATTCAGCATCCGGGCTTGGTATTCTTGGATCAAATCTATAATGTATGGGCCGAATCCGTTGACATTTACCAAGATAGGACGACGGACAGAGTCATTCACACTGATGTCCAGATTTGCCAAATCTTCAAGTAGCTTCCATTCCTGAACCAACATGTGTTGCTAATAACCCGGAGGTCTTTACTCAAAGCATCTGCCATACATTTGCTTTACCTGGGTGGTATTACATGGTATAATTCATAGTCTTTCAAAATTCCATCAACGCCGTTGCCTTAGATTAAGCTCTTTTGGGGAAAAGAGGTACTTGAGGCTCTTGTGATCATTATACACATGAATTCTACCCGTACAATTAATGGCGCAAATATTGAGTAATAAATACGACCACGCAGCTCTAAGTCGTGCTGGGTAATTCTTTTCCCGGAGGGACAAAGATGTACCGGAACCTCAAGAGTCACTTTTGGTGGCGAAACATGAAGAGGGAGGTTGCGGAGTATGTGGCACGGTGTTTGGTGTGCCAACAGGTGAAAGCAGAGCATTTGAGACCAGCTGGTCTTTTGCAGTCCCTCCCTATTCCCGAGTGGAAATGGGAACATATCTCTATGGACTTCATCGTGGGATTGCCGAAGACGGTCAAGAAGACTGATGCTATATGGGTAGTTATTGATAGACTCACGAAGTCCGCTCATTTCTTACCATACCGGACTACATTCAACTCCAACCAGTTAGCAGAACTATACATCAAAGAAATAGTCCGATTGCACGGGGTGCCAGTGAGTATTGTGTCGGATAGAGACCCAAGATTCACATCCAGGTTTTGGAAAAGTTTTCAAGGTGCAATGGGCTCCCGATTAGACTTTAGCACAGCTTTCCACCCACAGACCGACGGGCAAACCGAGAGGGTGAATCAGGTTATTGAAGATATGCTCCGAGCATGTATGCTAGACTTCAAGGGAAGTTGGGAAGGATCACCTACTTTGGTGGAATTCGCTTACAACAATAGTATCAAGAAAAGCATACAAATGGCGCATTTCGAGGCTTTGTACGGAAGAAGTTGTGATCCCCGTTGTATTGGGATGACGTGGGAGAAAGAACGATTTTGGGCCCCGAGTTAATTGAACAAACCGCGGATAGGGTCAAGCTTATCCGGGAGAGGTTGAAGACCGCACAAGATAGACAGAAAAGCTATGCCGACAACCGAAGGAGGGCTCTTGAATTCCGAGTCGGTGATTTTGTGTTTGTAAGGATTTCACCGACCAAAGGTGTTATGCGATTCGGGAAGAGAGGCAAGCTTAGCCCGAGATATGTGGGTCCGTTCGAGATCATTACTCGAGTTGGCGAGGTGGCTTACCGTGTTGCTTTGCCGCTCACATGGCGGCGGTCCACAACGTGTTTCATATCTCCCAGCTTCGGAAGTACATCCCGGATCCTTCTCACGTCATCGAGCTTGATCCGGTTGAGATTCGAGAGGATCTCACTTGGTTGAGAAGCCGGTTCATATTTTGGAGCGAAGAGACCAAGTACTTCGCAACAAGACTATTCCGCTAGTTCTCGTGCAATGGCAACATCACGCTCGAGAAGAGGCTACGTGGGAACGTGAGGCCGAAGTCAAGGCAAGCACCCCGAGTTGTTTGAATGATCTTATGTATGACTTGTAATTTTGTTTCAATTGTTATGCTAAGTTGTTTAAATTGTAAAGCACGCATTGTCCAAATTTCGAGGACGAAATTTTTGTAAGGGGGGGAGAATGTAGCACCCCGGACTTTTTCATCTTTAATGAATGGCACCTTCGTAGCTAATTGGCCGTTTTTTGTAGTCAAATTAATAAATAAGGGAGAATCGGAAATTCCGAAACGTCAGAAATGTTCGTTTTCGAAAGACGAACCCAACGCAAGTTGAATCGTCAAAATCCGACGAGCGAGTCAAAAGATATGGTCAAACAGTCCAGACATATAGAGAACCGATCGCTCGGTTCAATCAGCGATCGATCGGTCCATAACCGATCGATCGGTAGCTATCGCGCGGTCAGAAATTTTGTATGGGAGAATTTTCCAGAGAGTGAGTTTTGACCGGTCGATCGGTCATAAAACACGATCGATCGGTAGGCAACCGCTCGATCGGTCATAACCACCGATCGCTCGGTCTTTCGCGTTTTTGCAGAATTTCATTAAGGGCTTTATCGTCTTTTGGGGTTAAACCCTTTCTCCTTAAGGCTTGCCCGAGCCTTTAGGGCTTCATTCACAACTCTAAGGGATTTTGGAGAGATAGAGAGAGAGGAGAAGGATTTGCAATAGGGTTTTCCATTGGAGAAGAAATCAAAGGGGTGAAGACCCTAGATCGTCCCCCAAGCACGTTTTCTTCAAGATTCAACTCAAGCTCGTGGGGGTTCCCTTCTCAAGCTAGGGCAGCACTCTCTACGGTATTTTCAAGAGGGTTTCCTACCCAAGAAAGTATAGTTTGAGTAAGGGCTTTCTTCTTCCAAGTTGGAGTTTTAAATCAAGGTCTACACCAAGATCAGCTTCGATTCAATGTTAGTACACTCTTACTAACTTCCCCTAACAAATAATCTAGGTTTTCCTGTATGACATATGATTTAGCTATTATGTTTGCCTCCCATATGAAATGTATCATCTCCAATGAACCTAAATAAGATAAGCAAAGGGTATGGATGTGTGTGGGTGTTGATGTGGCGATTGGATGCCGAGGTGTATGTTGGTGAGTGTGGTGATGGAAATGGTGGATGGGTACTTTACCAATAATGACATACCTTGATTTTTGGATGGAAAGTAGGCACTAAAAAGAAGAAGATGAACCATTAAGGAACCTTGCATGCTATGTGTTTGATAAAATGACTAAACAAGGATAAATGGGACTTAATGAAGAAAATGGAAATAGAAATTGTGTAGGTTTTCTTAGGGATGATAATTGCTCAAATGTGCTATATGTTGCCTAAATTTTATACCACTATGTTAAGGATTGAAATGCCATAGTCATGTGATCCGCCCATTCAAGTATGTCCATCAGATTACCACTATTGACAAGCACACAAGCACGCATGCATGCATGAAACCGGGTTTCCAAGATTGTATTTGTATAGGATGAATCAAGAACATGACAAGGAGGTTGGTAGCCCAAGGAAGGGTGCTAGCCTCTGGCTCACAAGAGAGAAAGGAATCAAGAACATGACAGAGGTTGGTAGCCCAAGGAAGGGTGCTAGCCTCTGGCTCACAAGAGAAATGAATCAGAAACCTGACAAGAGGTTGGTAGCCCAAGGAAGGGTGCTAGCCTCTGGCTCACAAGAGAAATGAATCAAGAACATGACAAGGAGGTTGGTAGCCCAAGGAAGGGTGCTAGCCTCTGGCTCACAAGAGAAACGGAACAAGAACATGACAAGGAGGTTGGTAGCCCAAGGAAGGGTGCTAGCCTCTGGCTCACAAGAGAAACGGAACAAGAACATGACAAGGAGGTTGGTAGCCCACGGAAGGGTGCTAGCCTCTGGCTCACAAGTATACAAGTCAAGAACAAGTCAAGACATGAAGTACAAGGCAAGACACGACACACATACATGATTTGACCGAGACACGAAAAAGGTTTCCGAGACATGAGTTTTACCGAGGTTTTTGCATTCATACACGCATGTCAAGATATGGCTATGTATCTTATGCTTTCACTATTGCTTTAAATTAATATCTTGTATTGCTCACTATTGTTATGCTTTTGCTATTGTTATGGTTAGCTAGTAGTTTGTACTCGCTGAGTATTCCATGCTCAGCCGTACTTTTATGTCGGCAGGTACTGTGGATGTCCTCGACCCCGAGCCTTGGGTCGAGGAGGAGTATGTAGAGGAGAGGGAGCCACCTATCCCATGGCAGTCTCAGGAGGATGGGGACTTGGATGTGTGGCCATACCTCGACTACTGTTGAGAGGACAGTGTTAGAGAGTTCCTTTTTGTATTTTGATAGGTGGGCATGTCCACCTTTACTTTGATTGTATTAGTATATGTTAACTTGGAATACTATATGGAGTAATAGAAGAAAAGAAAAAGTTGGCTTATGCTTCGCACTTATGTTTAGTTTCCGCGCTCTGATTATCATTGTATTATGTTATGTTAGCCTCTTGCATTACAGGATGGTTTGACAGGTACACGTAGTCACCTCTAAAGTATCCCTTAACTCCTAGGGGGTATTTTGGGGCGGGACACTTTCGCAGGAAACAACGTGGCCTAGGAATGCCACCTCTTCCAACCAAAACTCACACTTGCTAAGTTTGGCATATAGCTTGGCTCTCTCAGCATTTCCAAAGCAAGGAGAGGTCTCGCATTGATCTTCCGTGTTGGGAATACACTCAAGATCTCATCGACAAACACGATCACGCATCGATCAGGTATGGGGAACACTCGGTCATTAAATCCATAAGGCTGCCAGCGAATTCGTGAGACCAAAGGCATCACCAAGAACTCGTTTGTCTGTATCAAGTTCGAAAAGCAGTTTTGGGCACATCCTCGGCCTTAATCTTCAACTGGTGATAACCCGATCGAAGATCTATCTTCGAGAAAAATCTCGCTCCCTTCAACTGATCGAACAAGTCATCAATCCTAGGCAATGGATACCTATTCTTTATAGTGACTTTGTTCAATTATCGGTAATCGACGCACATCCGCATCGAGCCGTCCTTCTTCTAACAAACAACACTGGGGCACCCCACGACGATACAATTGGTCGAATGAAACCAAGACCTTGCAATTCTCCAACTGAGTCTTTAACTCCTTGAGTTCAATAGGGGTCATTCTATACGGAGCCTGAATATAGGAGCTGTGCCTGGTGCAAGCTCGATCACAAACCTCAGTCTCCCTATCTGGAGGGCAACCCTAGCAACTCCTCTGGAAATAGATCCAGGAATTCGCTCACGATCGAAATAGTCGAAGAGTCCTTTGCCTCGGGGTTCGTTAGGCTCAACGCCACCAAAGGGCAACACTCTATTTCTCAACCCCTAAAATGGAATGGCTTCCCTCCCACCGGCTGAAGAGGACCATTTTCTCGAAGTAGGCTACATGCCCATGATGTGCTACTAACCAATCCATTCCCAATATTACGTCAAAGTCTTGAAATCCGAGAACTATTAGATCAACCACCAACTCGTGGCTTCCCACTTGAACACACTATTTCTACACACTTTATTGCCAATACTGTTTTGCCGAGAGGAGTCGAAATGGCTAACTCCGGTTCTAGCTGACTAGGCTCTACCGAGAAGTCTTCTGAAAAGCTTGGCGAGACAACGAATGAGTAGACCCGTTATCATCAACACTCTAGCCAAACATTCGTTGACTAGTAGGGTCCTGGATTTCAACTAGCTACGTCAATCCATGCATACATCATATGTATATAGGTAGATAGATATATAGCATGCCACATACGTACACAATCGAATAATCCATAACAAAATTTTTAAGGATGATTAAATAAACTCCAACTGCGTAGCTTGCACTACATCGTCAGATGCAAGTGCATCACCCTCTGTCAAGGCACAAACTCGCCCCTAGTTCGCCTAGCGAGGCGGAGGTGCAGATCGTGAGATGACGACTGATATGCCTGCGGGCGCTGGGGGCTAATCCCTGAGACTGGCCTGGTAAATGCCGACTGGAGCAATACCTGATCATGTGGTCTTGGCGACCACAATGGAAACATCCACCCGATGCCTTCCGACAATCTCCTGCCGGGTGCCTTCTACCACAAGACGTGCAGATCTCATATGTGTAAGTCGGAGGGACCGAAGGTGCAGCATGCCTCACTATTTGAGGTGCAACAGGCCGTGGGGCCGGAAGAGCCTGAGGTCGTGGCACTTGAGGCATGAACGGCCGTGGAACTGGAGGCGCATAAGATGGCCTCATCAATGGTGTTGGCCACGTGTACTGATAAGGGCGGTACGAGCCCGCCTCTCTGGAGGTGCTGAACTACTGGCTTGGCCTCTCGCCAATTCCCTCTTTTTGGACACGGTCTCTGAATTGGCCTCACCAACAAGGCTTTATCCACTACTTCGGCGTAAGTGGCGTGCCTGAGACCGAGACTCTCTCCATAATAACATCTTTGAGCCCTTGCTCAAACCTTCTCGCCTTCATCGCTCGGTAGTGATCATGTGTGGCGCGAAGCGTGATAGCTCCAAGAACTTGGCTTCGTACTGAGCCACCGATGAGGCTAAAGTCTCTGCAATAGAGCCTAGAACCTGAGAGAGGTCTGGCTGCTCACCCTCATCTTGAGAAGAAGATGAAGCTCTAGTGTGTGGTCCGCGACCCCGTGCCCCGCCTCATGACTAACGTCCTGAGATCAATAGCACCACATGAGTCTAACTTGAACCCCAATTTAGCACAATTCCATTTCACAATAATCAACTTGTATTATTGGTATTGTATTAGTATACATTGCATCATACCCCTCGGTGTATACATAGTAGACTTAGTGTTCTAGCATTCCTAAGACTCGTACTTGGTTGAAGCAACCATTTTGACTACAACTAAAGTTTAGTCATACACATGGATCACGACTCGCTTCCGACTTACTTCCTCCCTAACTTGTTTCCTGACATATGCTCTTGTCAAGCCGTGGTATAGATTCTAAGTGACCCTAAAGACCTAAAGCCTAAGCTCTGATACCACTTCTTGTTGTGACCCAAAACCCACCCTATGAGTTAGAGTGAACTTTGGACGACTAATCATGACTTGCGTGACTTGCTTAACCAAAATAACCTGCAAAAGGCCTGGAGCATATACAATAGAGGATAATAATAGCGGAAACATACTCTAACATAGCACAGTGGAAGTCTAACAACCTCTATGTATATACATACGTGATCCAAGTTTGATTCAAAAAGGAAATCAAAACAAAGAAAGCGCGGACAGACCCGCCAAAAATACATGGATATAACTCTCTAGCTCACCCATAGCTATCCACTCAGAATCTACCACCACCTAATAATAACCCTCGATCAGAGGTTCCTCCACAGGCTCCTTAACGTACTCCTCCTCCACCCAAGGGCTCGGAGCACAGACATCAAATGGAGCAGCCGCTCCGCTATGACCTTCCGACATAAGAAGTACGGCTGAGCATGGAATACTCAGCGGGTACCAAATACTAACCAACAGTCATAGCATAATAATAATGACATAAAACAGGAAGCAGTTTCTATTATAATAGGAAAGAAAAAAACAGTTCATAATTCAAGCTTGCATCACATCAAGTCAGAAATCTCGTAAAAACATCATGTCCTTGACTTGATTTGAAATACTCTTTTCGTGTTTAAAAACTTGTCTTGTCATGTGTCTGTCTTTATCGTATCGTATCGTGCCATGCTTGTATCATGCGTGTCATGCTTGTCATGCGTGTCATGTCATGTCTCATGCTTGCTTGCTTGGAAAATAAACATGATCTTGCTACTTGTGAGGGAGGGGAAGCCCCTCTTCCTAAATGAGAAGCAACTTGTGACGGAGGGGAGGCCCCTCTTTAACTAATGCATTAAATGGAACATGCATGCATGGAGTGTTCTTGCGTGGCGGTTTCTCGTTCGTGTCAAAAGTGAGGCAAAACATTTCTTAAGATATGCCTACCTCTATTACCAACCCTTGCGTTTGGCCTTGTCGTGGTGTTCGTAAATCGGGAATCAACCTTGAAAACAACACACGGTGTTTAATGCTTGGCGATCCTACTCGTGGACTACATGCCGTGCTCGTGGATTCGTGTACAATTAAGGATGACATTGGCATAGAAGCATTTGCAATTGACAATTCATTCAAAATAAATGAGCATTTAAAACTATTAACAAGCTATTCTAAAAATTAAAGGGATTCACACATGCATTTACTATTAACAAATCATCACCTTCTTCATTGTGGCATTTCATCAAACACTTGGTATGTGTATTATGCTTATACCTAAATCTTGGATTTCTAGGTGGGGTTAAGCTCATACATACATGTGTGCTCATTATGGTACAATGCCCTTCCCATTTTGTTCATCACAACACATACACAACGGCATCCAATCGCCCTTACTCATCCACACATCTCCACCCATTTATCCATTCTCATGTTCTTGTTAAACATTTAGGGAAACATAGAAAGAATAAGAATATGAACTAGGAGGGTAGTGTAGGGTACGACCTTGATTTGGGGTTAAGAAACACCCTTGGTGTATAGTTCCAACTTGAGGAAGATCCCTCTTTGAGTTTCAGGAACTCTAGTTGCTTGAGGAAGGTCCTTTGCTTGAAAATCTTCAAGAATGAGCCTCCCTTGGTCTCAATCCAAGCTCCTTTGGAGGATTTCTCAAATCCTATCTTCCTCTTTTTCCCCTTTTCTCTCCTCTAGGTTAGAAATTCCCCAAAAATGAGGATCCCTAACAAGAAAAGGGTTTAAGACCCTCAAATCCAGAATCTACTACCGCATGCGATCGATCGCACACTTATCTGCGATCGATCGCAGGTCCTTGCGATCGATCGCACCTGGATGCGATCTATCGCACAAGAACCCGAACATTTCTGGTCTGATTTCCCCCTGCATGCGATCGATCACACATTCTTGCGATTGATCACAGATCCCTGTGATCTATCACACTTGGGGATCCATCTATCACATATGACTCCGAGAGTTTGGGACCTATTTCGCCTGCATGCGATCGATCGCACCTGACTTGCGATCGATCGCACCCTCCAGATTTTGTTGTTTTCTCCCATTTTTCCACACTTTGGTAATTTGGCTATAACTTTCAACTCGTTTGTCCGATTTTGACGATTCAACTTGCGTTGGATTCATCTTTCGAAAAGGAACATTCTTGATATTTCAGAATTTCTAATTTCTACTTATTTATTGACTAAATTGCCCCTGAATTCGACTGATCCGCTAATGGTTTCAGTAACTCGGGTTTTCGACACATCCGACCTGGGAATACTACTTCTTAACACTTAGAGTTGTTCAAAATTTCTCATTTCATAGAAATGGAAGATTACAAAGGCTTCATGCCTTGGCACGGGTCCCAATACATGACAAAAGTTCCAGGGCTCTACAACCGGTCTCACACTTTTTTGTATGGGGGATTATTCTAGAGGGCCCCAAACACTACTGGTCGACCGGTCACACCTCCGGTCGACCCCTCCTTCCATTTTTGCTGAAAATCGACCATGGGAGATATTTTTGAAGGGTGTAGGGGTAGTTTCGCAACCCCTTTGCCTATATAAAGCCCCACACTCGTGGGTAAGGGTTTACACAACCCTTAGAGAAGATTTTTAGAGAAAAGAGAGAGCAGTTAGGGTTTCTTGCAAAGGGTTTTGCTTGTCCTTTGTCAAGGATCACTAGGTGAAGCTTGTTTTTGCTTCCGAAGCCCGATCTTCACTTCCTTCAGCTTTCTCAAGCTTGGAGTGGATTCCATAAGCTTTCTCAAAGCTTTTATAGCTTCAAAGGAGTTCTTGTAAAAGGTAGATACAATCTACTACTTACCATGTACTCTTCCTCTTAAGAAAACCATGATTAAAGTATGTTCTTGGGTTGATTGGATGTTGATTTTATACTTAGATGTAAACTACCACTATTAGGCACTCTATGTGTTTGGTTAAATGCCTCTAAGGGATTTTATGTTTAAGTATGCTCCTAATTTTGCTATGAGATGTAAGTTATCACCAGTATTGAGTTCTATGAATATGATGCTATGTCTACAAGTTTTCTAAGTTCACATTATGCTCGCTCACAAGTACTATATGCACTCTATGTTCACGAGTCTCGCATGATTAGATGATTTCTCACAAGAAAAGTGTTTTATTAAGTTCATAAGTTAAGATTTCGGCTCAAAAGGGTTTTTTTTGTTCTAAGTTAAGGTTTCCAAGGATGGTTTTGCTAAAAGAGGTGTTTCTCAAAAGTAGATTTGCTCAAAGAATGATTTCTGGGATTCAAGGGCTTAGGCCTTGCTTGTAAAGTATCGCTTTGATTTCGACTCAAGGGAGTTTACCTCCTTGCTTGTAAAGTATTGCTTTGATTGCGACTCAAGGAGTTACCTCCTTGCTTGTAAAGTATCGCTTTGATTTCGAACTCAAGGGAGTTTACCTCCTTACTTGTAAAGTATCGCTTGATTTTTGAACTCAAGGGAGTTTACCTCCTTGCTTGTAAAGTATCGCTTTGTTTTGAACTCAAGGGTGTTCTTAAAGGATCGCCTTTCTTGTAAAGTATCATTTCGTTTTGAATTCAAGGGAGTCTATTTCCTATCTTGTAAAGTATCGCTTTTTATCGTTTTTGTGAATCACTCTAAGTATCGGATTTGTTATGGCTCAAAGTATATGTTAGTGAAATGCTCAACGATACGTGCCTTGAAAAGAAATGCTCACATGCTATTTGTTTTATGAACTGCTCTACGTTATATGCTCATTCTTGTTTGCTTTTGCCTGTTTTGTTCTGATAAATGCATATGCTATCCTTGATGTTTATAGTAATGTTATTTAGTAGTTTGTATACACTGAGTATTCCATGTTCAGCCGAATTGTTGACTTCGGTAGGTTCTGTGGATGCACACGCTCCTGAGCCCTGGATAGAGGAGGACTACTAAGAGCCAGAGCCGGCCATGGATCATTACCAGGATGATGGAGCCCTAGATAGGAGGCCCTACCTAGACTATTCTTGAGTGATGTGAGGAAGAGGGTTGTGTATTTTGAAAGCGGGGAATGTCTACTTTAGACTTTACATTTTGTATAAACTGTTGGTTTAGACTTAGAATACAAATTGCAGGATTATGTATGAAGAAATTTTTAGGTTCGCCTTATATTCTCTTGCAGGTTGGTATGTTCGCCTTATGTGTCATGACCGGATGGTATGACATGGCGGTCTCGAGCCTAAAGTATCCCTAACTCCTAGGGGGTCTTTTGGGTCACGACAGAAGACCCAAGATGGAAATCTGTGCAGGGACTTTACCCCATTGCTGAGTAATGTTGAATTCTTCTGCTTTCTCTAGAATTTTGAGTAGAACTACTGATTCTGCTGATTCTTTCTCAGGGTCTGGTACCCTTGCTTTCTCTGTTTCTTTCTCTTTCCCTTTTCCTTTTGCCAGTTCAGCTGCTGGCGGTTGGTACACCTGACCAGAATGGGTGAGGTTGGCTATGCTCTTGCTCTCAATGATGAGAGAGCGAGGAGCGGGTACATGATTAAGGGAGAAAGGCTGAGAAGAGAGGGGAGGAATTCGGACAGGGCCGATTGAAGAAGAGTCTTGGGCTGGAGCCGTGGGCCAATTGGGGGGACAAGGGATTGTATAGACAATCTACTCTTTGTCAGTTTCGAGAGCGGGTATTTGGACTGGGGCCTGGATGACCTGTACGTTCAATAGAGGGAGAGGGATAATGACAAGTTGTCTGTAGGAGGGTCTGATGATGCCATTATCTACTATAGGTGCGAGAGGTCTCGGCTGCCCTGCCCCGGGCTCTTCCCATTGTATGAAGTTAATCTGGTTGTTGTGTTGGGGCAGTGGTGCCTGGTTGATACTGGCATTTCTTGGAGCCAGTTCAACCCTACCTTCATCCAGGAGGTCCTGGATGGTGTACTTGAGGCCGATGCAGTAGTCTGTTGCATAGCCTGGGCCTTGGTGAAAGGCATAGTGTTGATTGACATCATAGTTCTTGTTCTTTTTGTCTGGAGGTAGGAGAGGTGTAGGGCCTCTTAAGGCAAGAAGACCCTACTTGGTCAAGAGCTCTAGCAATTGTGTAGAGCCCCGGACCTTTTCACATTTAATGCATGGCACTTTCGTTGCCATTTTTCCTTTAAAGAGGTATAATTAATAAATAAGTAAGAAATTGGAAATTCTAAAATGTCAGAAATGTTCCTTTTCGAAGTACGAACCCAACGCAAGTTGAATCGTCAAAATCGGACGAACGAGTCAAAAGATATGGCCAAAACAGTCTGAACCTGTAGGCAAAACGTAGCTCGGTTATGCGCTAAGGACGTAGCTCGGAAGGCGCTAAGGGCGTACTCTGATAACGTATTCGTTGTGATCCATCGTGCAACAGATAACGTATCCGTTGTGCAACAGACAACGGTACATTGTACAACAGACAACGTGTACGTTGTATAGCACAACGGGCACGTTGTACATAAGACAACGGACTACGAGCTCAGCACTGTGCACAACACGACGTGACAACGGGCTCGGCACCCTTCACAACGGTACAACGAGTTGGCACTATTCACAGCACAACGAGTTGGCACTATTCACAGTACAACGAGTTGGCACTATTCACAGTACAACGAGTTGGCACTATTCACGGCACAACGAGTTGGCACTATTCACAGCACAACGAGTTGACACTGTTCAACGCACAACGTGTTCAGCACTGTCCACAGCTCAACGTGTTCAGCACTATTCACGGTCCTCGCGTCTTTGCAGAAATTTCAGTAAGGGTATTATGGTCTTTTGGTCGGTTCACTCTTACCTTAAGAGTTTAACCCCGAGCCTTTAGGGCTCATTCTTAACACTTAGAAAGACTGGAGAGTTAGAGAAAGGGGAGAAGGCGATCCTAAATCTAGGGTTTCCATTTTGGAGATAAATCAAAGGGGTTTTTTAAACCCTAGATCAACCTCAAGCCCGTTTTCTTCAAGATTTCGGTTCAAGCATTCGTGAAGCTCACGATCCAAGCTAGGACAGCAGCTACACAATCGTTTGGAAGAGGGATTTCTTCCTCATCTCTTCAAGGTCGGTACTTCTTGCTACCCTCCTAGTTATAGATCCTCTTTTCCCTTCTTTTCTCTTTATTTTCCTTTATTTACACATGTACTATGAGATGGATGGATGTGAATGGTGAATGGAGATGGAATGGGCGATTGGATGCCAATGGTTGTGTGGTGATGATGAAAATGGGGAGGGCATTGTTCCAATAATGAACATACATGTATGATTTGAGTAAACCCATCTAGAAAAGCATGTTGTAGCGTAAATCCATAATGAACACACCATGTTTGATGAAATGCCAAGGTGAATAAAGTGAATTGTAAATTAGGAAATGCATGCCTAATAAATTATGAATGTTGCTAGGGACTATGATAGTGTGTTTCTTGCTTTCCCTAAACGATATGAATATTACATTACTCAATCATTGATGTTATATGTGTTGTGAAATTACCCAAATGTCATATTTGAATTTAAATGCAAGTATGTACACGGTTCCCACGAGCACGGCATGCATGACATGATTTATCGAGGTTTTCAAGAACATGGTTAGAGGTGGGACATATCCTACGATATGTTTTACCTCGCTTTTCACAAGAAGACAAGAACCAACATTCCACGAGGGGTCTCCCCTGACTCACAAGTGCATATCATGAAGAAGGGCCTCCCTTCCCTCGCAAGTACATACATATCATGAAGAAGGGTCTCCCTTCCCTCTCAAGTGCATTGCATAAAGAAGGGTCTCCCTTCCCTCTCAAGGCATCTCTCAAGCGCATCTCACAAGGACATCTCACAAGTGTATCTCTCAAGTTACATGATCACAAGCAAGCACGCATGACACGTACGACACGCTCGACAAGATCAAGTAAGACAAACACGACAAGCTTTCAAGTAAGAAAAGATATTTCAAGTCAAGTCAAGTGCACAAGATTTCAAGGGTTTTACCGGTTTTTATGAATGCAACATGATGAATTATATTGCTTTACTTTATTGTCATGATATGAATCATCCCTGTTTTATATGCGTGAATTGTTTTCTGCTTTATGTATGCTATCCGTATGCTATGACTGTTGGTTAGTATTTGGTACCCGCTGAGTGTTCCATGCTCAGCCGTACTTCTTATGTCGGCAGGTTTTGATGGAGCTGCTGCACCATTTGATATTTGTGCTCCTGGTCCATGGGTGGAAGAGGAGTACGTCGAGGAGCCTTTGGAGGAACCTCCCGTAGAGGGTTATCAGTAGGTGGTGATTAGATTCTGAGTGGATTAGCTGTGGGTGAGATGAGAGATATACCTACATGTATTTTGGCGGGTCTGTCCGCACTTTCTTTGGTTACCTTTTGTATAAACTTGGATTTGCGTATGTATATACATAGAGGTTTGGTAGACTTCCGCTGTGCTATGTTAGAGTATGTTTCCGCTGTTTATATCCTCTATTGTATATGCTCTGTGGGTTTTGCAGGTTAGTTGTCAAGCAAGTCATGATTCGTCGTCCAAAGTTCACTCTAACTCCTAGGGTGGGTTTTGGGTCGCGACAAATTGGTTGAGAGATTAGGGCAGATGAGTGAAATTCCAAGGGGGCTTGTTGTGGTGATTTTGCCCCTGGTTAGGCCAGGTTGGCTGGGTATTTTTGTTAGCTAGCTGAGCTAGAACTGCTGGAAGTCGGATGGGTGCTGTAGCATCCACCATGTTTACACTTTCTTTCTTTTTTATGGTCCCGTGGATCGCTATTCCTGCTGGTTGAAGCTGTTGTCTTCGGAGGATCAAGCAATAAACTGGAGTGGATGGCCCCACTCTTGATGGCCTTTTCAATGCGGGCACTAGTTTTGACGATGGTTTCGAAGTCAACTACAGGCAAGGTGACCATCAAGGTTGAATAGGCTACTTCAGTGTGCCCATGAACATGCTTGCGAGTTCTTCCTTCGGGATGGGAGTAGGGATTTTGGCTGCCATCTCCCTCCATCGGGTGACGTATTCCAAGAAGGATTCGTTATTGCACTGGCTCATCTACTCGAGCTGACTCCCGCTAAGGCTGAAGTTCCTGGTTAAAGGAACATTTCTTGACAAAGCAGTCCATGGCGTCTTGCCATGTCTTGATCCTCTGCTTGTCTACAGACATCCACCAAGTTAGGGCTGCCCCCTTTTGGCTCTTCTGGAAATACTGTAAGAGGAGAGGCTGATTCTTCTAGTGTAGGAGCATGTCCCCCAGGTATAACTGTAAATGTTGTTTCGGACATCCTGACCCATCATACTTGTCAAAGTTTGGGACCTTGAAGCCTCTCGGTACAACCTCTCCTGTAGAGAAGGTCAAGTCCTCCAGTGATAGACTGGTGCTGGTAGAGGCACCTTTTATCCTTTTTAGTTCCTCATTTATTTGCTTGATTTCTTTGTGTTGGTCACGAAGAGCCATCATCGTATCTGAGGAAGAAGATGGTCTGTCCTGGTTAATGTGGGAGGCCTTGGGCTGCTCCGCCCCATCACAATGTTCATATTCCATGTCTCCTCCGCCTATATCGGGTACAGGGTTACGCATGATGAACGGGTTTTGGTGAGGCTCAGGTATAGGCTGTTCGGTTGACATGCCAGTGGGGTTCCGGGAAGAGGGTTCTTCTATATGGGTACCTAAGAGAATTGTCAAGGAATCCAGAACCTTATCTAACTTGGACTGTATGGCCGTGATGTCCCTTTTGTGAGACTGCAGGATCTCGTTGGTTCTCTGTTGTTGGTCAGTTGGTTCTACCATCGTGTCTGAACTATTTTCTGACTGGGTTCTAATAGGTACTCGCTCTGAGACCGGGATTTCTATTAGGATTGCATCTTTTACGTCTGCGAGAAGTGCAGTGAAGGATCGAGTCATGGGTCATCTCATATAATGGCTAATCACGATTATGCATAATGTGCAAGACAGAAAATGCAGGAAGGATTTTCATTAATTGCAGTGCAGTGCGTGAGTGAGTACAAGACAGTGACTTAATAAAGAGAAAAGAATCAACCCTAAGTAGGTCCATCAGGGATGGAAAAGTCAAGCGGTCGGGGCACGCCTTTAAGGTCCATAATCTGTTGCTGGAGGGATGTGATTTCAACCTCCATGTGCTCGATTGTTTCTGAGGCGTTATACATGTGAGATCCGTACTGACGGATCCGACTGGTCATTTCTACCTTTGCACTATCAAGCTGCTCTTGATGGAAATGTAACTGTGCCCTGATTACAGTGGTTTCTCAAGCGTCGCCTCTGCACTTCCTCTGAAGAGACTGAATCGTGTGCTTGAGCTGGTTAACCTGTTCCTACATGGCTAGGAGTTCACGGTCTTGCTCCGCTTCCTGTTACCTAAATGCACGCTGGGCTTTCCAAAGCCGCTTCTCTTTCTCCTAGATGTACAGCTGCCTTTCCACTAAGAAATCTGTCCAGGGAACCGTCATTTCTGCTATGGGTATGGTTCCGCGAGATGGAGCTGCAACTAGAGTTGGCAGTTCCCTAGGTGCCGGCATACCGGGTAAAATGTCAGGATTTTCTACCCACTGTTGGTATGCAGAATCAATTGTTTGTCCTGATGTGATCACGAAGTCTGGCCACTGGTCTCTCCGTGGGCTTTGCCAATCTGCTTGGAATCGGCGGGTGAGGCGTTCAGACTGCACTGTGAAGTTGACGAAGTCCTGTTCCAGGTTGTCTATAGTTGGGATGCGCTGAGGGACTCAAAACTGTCTAAGGACTCGGAGTGGTACGTAGGCTACAGAGCCGGTGACCCCTGCTAGGACTATGCTTCGTCTTCCTGCTATGACAACGCATGGTAGCTGTCTACGAACCAGTCACACGCATTCCCATGTGATCTGGTCCTTTGTTAGGTCTTGGAGAAGCCGGTAGAGAACTTTAACGTTAGAAGTCACGATCTGGCCCTGATTCTGTGAAATCTTCCTGGGCAGGCTATATGCATCTCGAGGTACGTCTGGTATCGACAAGATAGTAGGCAGGTGTGATACCAGCCATAGGTGTAGAAGTGGTGCACTGACATGGAAGACGCCCTTTCTACATTCTGTTGCAAGGTTGAGAGCCCTGAGTAGCTCTATAAGGATGACCAGGACAACCGTCTTTGACTCCCGCAAATCATTGATGATCCCTGTCAGTACCGAGTCGGCAGAGGTGCTGCTCTTTGGGAACACCAGTTACGACATGATGATCAGTGTAAAGGCATTGAGACCAGGGAGTTCAGCTGCTAGGAAATCATGGTCCCACCTGGGCCGGTATAGTTTCTCAAGAAATTGAACGGAAACCCTGTTGTAAGTTCCTCTAGGATCGTATTGCAAGGAGGTAGGCTTGATTCGTCAGAACCTTGAGAGGTCTACCTGAAAGTTTGCCTTGTAGCGTAGTACTATGGCATCACCTTCCATGTTTAAGCCCAGAATGCACTGTATCTCTTCCAGTGTTGGACACAGCTCGTTCTTACCGAAACGGAATACCATGTAGGTAGGGTTCCAACACTGGATGACGGCATTTATGAGGCGTCAATCTGTCTTAAGCATGGTGAGGTCTAAGGTGTTACCCAGTCTGTAGTACTGGGTCCAAGTGAGACGCTGATCCCGAGTCAGGGCCTCAATCGTATCAAGGAGAGTCTTGTCACATGCCCCTAGGAAGTCAGATGCATGGGTCGTGAAGGCTGGCTGTTTGACGGAACAATCCCTAACGGACCTGTCATCTATCTGGACAAATTTACAGACTTTGTGTAAGTGTACTGGGTATGCAGGTGAATGATGATGATGCAAATAATGGAAGATGCATTTTTTGACTTTTTTTATTGGGTGTGACAAGGCACATATACTCCAATAGGGCATGCGGACAGAGATCCGGTATGCTTTACCCGGGTTATTGGGAACCGGGGCCTATCAGGTCAAAGCAAGGGATAGCTCCAAGTGAAGACCTATATGTCGGGGATTTGGACCCCATGCACTATGTCAAGATGTGGGGTAGGAAGTGTTTTATAACAAGCACAAATTTGGCTCATCATATGCCCCTGGGTGGGTGCTTATCCAGGTAGGATGTGCCCAGGCAGTCAACCATGGTGGAGACGGGTATAGAGAACAAGCAGGTTAGGGTTTTAGAGTATCTCTCCAGGTTTGGCTGTTTGTAGACTATACCCTGGCCTAAGCTATATGTATGCATGCTGGTGTATGCAGGATTGTGTTCCTAAGGATGGGGGATCACTTAACATCGTATATGCGACTCCCAAAAAGGGACGATTGGTGTAAGCGAGAGCATTCAGAATCCTTCCCTGAGGGTGATCACCCAACAAGAGTAACTCTGTAGACCTCTAGGACTTTTAAGCCCCTGTCACTGAGGATAATCATCCAGCAGCTGTGAGCGTATTAAGCCTGTGTAAAGGGTTTTGGGTTGTTATACTTCTATGACATGAATGCTATGTACAGTACACAATACAACTAAAAGATGTAAAAGAATTAGTATTAGACTAAGTCTTAGGGCATTTGATTAAATTTGAGGTTTAATTGGCTTAAACCTAGGTTCCGGGTTAAACCCCAACCTCCCTAGCAGAGTCGCCAGAGCTGTGAACACGGATTTTGGGTCCCCGCCCACAGGTGTGGATGATGTCTTAGTAATGTGGTAGATTGATTTTATGTTTAGAGTCGCCACTTATTTATTCGGTAGGGATAAGTCCCATTCAATGAATAAGGTCTTGGTCTGCGTAGAGTTCTAGGTAAGCGGTTCAGTTAAAGCCCGAGGAAGGTTTTAGGCACCCTGGCACTTTCGTTTTACAACGGTTCCCTACTTCCTAGGTTTAAGCCAATTCGAGTCAAAATTTTAGTCAAATGCCTTAGGTTTTAGTTTATACTAATTCAAGAAGGGAAAAGCTAAACTGTGGTAGGGCCCGAGTTGGGCTGCCTATGTACTCACATTGGGGTGAGATCAGACCGAGTGTAGTTCTGGCACATGAGCCCGTGCTGAGGCTAAGGGGGGTGTTGTATGTGCACCAAGGGTGGCATAGGGTCTAGTCCGGTAGACTAGGGTTGAGTTGACCGGGTTGGTCAAGTGCTTGGTTTAGTTGATTGGGCCCGGTAAGCCAAGATTGAAGTCCGGTGGGCTTAGGCTCGGTAGGCCGAGAAGAAGTCCGGTAGACTAGGTTTTGGCCCAGTAGGCCGAGATTAGGCCCGGTAGGCCTTGGGTGAGCCCGGTAGGCCTAAGGTATGGCCCGGTAGGCCAATAGTTCGGCCCGATAGGCCTAGGATTAAGCCTGGTAGGCTTGGGTTCGGCCCGGTAGGCTTGAATTCGGCCCGGTAGGCCTAGAGTTAAGCCCGGTAGGCTTAGTTCGGCCCGGTAGGCCTAGGGTTAAGGTCCAAAATTAGTTTTATGGTCCTTAAAATTTGCTTATGAGTTTGGAAGGATTTTTCTAAAATTACCCAAGTTGATTGGGCAACCTTGGTTAAGACATGGATTTAACCATGGTTAGTCAAATTAACCAAGGTAAAGCATTCTATAATGTTAACAATGCCATTTGAGATTTTTTAGGATATTTCCTAGTTGATTTAGTGAGTTAACCATGGTTAACTCTCAATCATGGTTGAGTTAACCATGGTTAAGCCTGATCAGTGTCAGGTGGTCCCCAAGGGTCAAGGCCAAGTCCAAAGGAGGGCCCCCATGGGCTGTGGACCCACTGTATGGGCTTAAAAAGTCAAAAAATGCATAATGTCGGTAAAGAGATCGCTGACATATACAATGGTTTTTGGCTAACTTCACACCCCTATAACTCGGGTTAAGGGAGGATTTGAGGGGCCCACAACCTGTGATTTTGAAGCATGGAATGAGGGGAGTAAAATTGGCTTGGGCTAAACCATAGGGGTGGCCTGGTGTAGGCCCCACAGTGTGCCAAAGTGGCCTGTTTGCACTGTCACATAAATTCAAGAATGTAGGCACTGATATTGCCGACATTCTGCCCGATTTGCTTTCTTTGAGTTTTAACCCTAGTTAGGCTCAACTAGGGGTCAGGGTCCCTTCGGATGAAATGTAGGGGAGATCTTGGAGATCAACCCTAGCCTTTGTTTGGGCCCTAGGGAGGCTCAGGTGGGGCCCACAATGGCTGCAAGCTGCTGGGGTGTCGGTACTGGGTTTACTGACACGCTGAGAATTTTTAGAATTTGAAGACAGCTCCAAGGGTTGCTACAGGGGGTGAACCAGGGATTCCCTCATTGTGTGAGGGACCCCTAGAACCCCCTGAAATCATTGGGACGGTGCTATACCCTTAGGGGGTCTTCCACTCCGTGAAGAAGGTGGGAAGGACCCCTACTATGGGTGTTTCTACAAAACTGAATGAAAACTCCCCTGGAATGGATCAGGGGCTCACATGGATGTACGAAATTGAGTATATATGCCTTCGCCTGGAGATGGTGGTGGCCGGTGGTGGGCTGCAACACGCGGTGGTGGTGTTGTGATGGCTGTGACGGCCGGTGGAGTGTGCTGAGGCAGCTTCTGGGGGTCACCTAAGGACTTGGGGAGAGGGTCGGAAGCCTGGAAATGAGCAGGGCTTCGAGTATGGGGGTTTTTTAGATGGTTTTCAAGGTTGGGGTTGGATGAATTTATAGAGGACCCCATTGGGGACACCAAGGGGATTTGTATAGAGGTTGGGAGGTGCTACAATGGCCGGAGAGGGAGCTGCAGGTGAGGGGAGTGGTGGTGCAGGCGTGCCTGACCTGCATAGGAGGTGATTGCACGCAGAAGTCAAAAACCAAGGGTGTCGGTAATTCGATTACCGACACCCTCAATTCTTTGCAAAATTGGGTGTCAGTAATCCCATTATCGACCCCATGTGATTTTTTCCATCAGGCCTTCGACCCAGGTTTACACACACTCAAGTGGAGTTTTTTGAATTTTTGGGCCCATGTTCGGGCCCAGGCCGAGATCCAAGGTTTTGGGGACCTAAGGTTTACTAGGGCTTGGGCCTAGGGTTCACTAGGGCTTTGGACCTAGGGTTAGCTAGGCATGGCTAGGTTTGGCTTGACTAAGGTTAGGCTTGGCTCGGTTAGGGTTCTACCTAGGGTCCATCTAGGGTTTAACTCGGGTGTACCTAGGGTTTGGGTTTAACCTAGGGTTTAGGACCTAGGGTTTGCTAGGGTTAAGGGGATTAACCATAGTTAACATGGGGTGTAAAATTTGGGTGCTTTTAGTAAAGGTGGACATGCTCGCCTATCAAAATACAAAATCATGAATGTCTCTCTCACTCTCTCAGTAGTCCTCTGGATATGGCCAGGCCACCACCTGAGGCTCTACTATAGGGTCCATATGAGGCTCCTCCTCATCGTAATCCTCCTCGATCCAAGGACCAAGAGCGCAAATGTCGATCCGTGCACCTGTTAACATGAAAGTACAACTGAGTATGGAATACTCAACGAGTATAAGCTACTAGCTAACTATAGCAATAACACTCACAAAAAAAGCAACGAGATATAATTTATCACATCAATTTAAAAAAATAATGACAACATATGACATTTATAGCATTGAAAGTAAAACAATGTAATAATCTTGCCATGCTTGAAAGAATGCGAAAACTCCAATAAATCTCATACTTTGAAAGTCATGTTTTATTCTTGAAAATAGTCTTTCGTGTTTCTTTCAAAACTTGCTTGTCATGTTTGAAAACTTGTTCTTGTCTTGGTCTTGTTCGTAAGGATCACACATGATTGTCTTGTCTTGCTTGTTCTTGTCATGTTCTTGACTTGACTTGCTTGCTTACTTGTGAGTCAGAGGTTAGTGCCCTTGAAGCGACTTGTGAGCCAGGAATGTAAATTCCCTTCAGTGAAATATATATATATATATATAGAAAAGGGTACACTAACCTCCTTGACTTGTTTTCTTGTGAGCCAGGTATGACATATCTTGCGATATGCCCAACCCTTGACCGGCCCGATGTGCGGCTTTATCAACTTGTTTGTTTTCTTGTGAGCCAGGTGTGACATATCCTAGGGATATGTCCTACCCTTGACCGGCCCGATGTCCGGCTTTATCATTCGTATCGTGAATCACATTCTTGTTCTTTTTGTTTCTTGTGTACATATACTTTAGAAAAACCGATTCATGCATGCATGTGTGCATGTGTGTAACATTTGTAGTAAACATGATGACATGCTTGAATAAAAGGATCACATGAGAATAGCATTTCAATCCCTAACATAATCATATGAGAATTTAGACAACATATGGAGCATTTGATCGGCTTATCATTTTTTTTTGGGAAAATTACATAAAGCCTACTTTCATCTTCTTCATTAAATTCTCGTTTAGGTATTTGGTCAAACACATGGCGTGCAACACATTCATAGTCATTTCATTTCACTTTCTTAGTGCATACATTTCATCAAACCACATAAAGTGTATTCATTATGCTTGAAATGCCCATCCACCATTCTCCATCACATAACATTCATCACACAATATGGCATCCAATCGCCTCAACCATACATTCCCACACATCCACACCATTTTCATTTATCTTGTTCATTATAGGGATAAAGTGTATCTCAAGGAAAATGAAGCATGCAAGATCAAATCAACAATTTCAAAAGAGAAACCTAGGTTATTACTAAGCTAGTTAGTAAGGGTGTACTAACCTTGAGGATTACTCCTTGATTTGGGAGAAAACCCTTGATTGAAGCACCCAACTTGATAGAGGTGATCCCTCTTTGAAGAAAATGCTCCAAGCTTGAAATAGGGGAAGATCCTTGCTTGAAAAACGATATCCAAGCTTCACCCAACAAACCCTTTGTTGCCCAGAAATGGACCCTAGAGGGGGGGGGGGGGGGGGGGTGAATAGGGTCAATGGCAAAATAAAATAATTATTCATTTTTTAGTGCGGAAAATGAATTCTAAAAGGAATGCAACTAAGCACAAGATAGATAAAGTAATTTAAGTGCACAAGAAGAAGGAGAAAGAGTAAAGGAGAGCAAACACAGAGTTGTTTTTGAGGTTCGGCAGACTCAGCCTACTACCCGCCTCAAGCAACACCAGCTTGGAGGATTCCACTACAGTCCATGACTGCTCAGACTTCTTAATCTGGTGAAGCCTAAACCCTTTACAACCTCTCTTCTGGTTGAGGTGAACCGTACAGTACCCAGAGCACAGCTCTCTCTGGTTTTACATGAAGCAGCAGCTTCACAGAACACACAGGTTCTTAGATGATGAAAGTAGATGTTGGATCTTAGATCTGAAAGATAAACTCCTTTAAGAGTTAGATATGAATGAAATATCAAGCTCTATGAAATCTCTCAAGTGGAAGATT